>VUQR01037135.1:0-26035 GCA_015108515.1 Hemichromis elongatus
CTGCAGTGTGAGAGCGAAGTGCTCTAATAGGGTGATATGGTACTACAAGGTCATTAAGATAAGATGGGGCCTGATTATTTAAGACCTTGTATGTGAGGAGCAGGATTTTGAATTCAATTCTTGATTTAACAGGGAGCCAATGAAGAGAAGCCAATACAGGAGAAATATGCTCTCTCTTTCTAGTCCCTGTCAGTACTCTGGCTGCAGCATTTTGAATTAATTGAAGGCTTTTCAGAGCGTTTTTAGGACTTCCTGATAATAACGAATTACAGTAGTCCAGCCTGGAAGTGATAAAATGGATGAATTTGAAAATTATCCCACCCTTACTCAGTGAGTCTTTCACATATAATTATTACCCCTATTTTCTGAAAAAGATTCAAAGTAATGTATTACTGCATTCCTTGCAACATTCCTTGTTGTCGCTGTAACAATAATAAAGATGTAATTAACGCCATAGTTCTCCATGCTGCTTTAAAGAAGGTGAAACTGAGCCAAAAGCCTCTGATCAGTTACCGTCACAGCTGAAAGTAACTCAATCACTTGGAAATGAAAAGCCATCTCTCCTTCGTGTCTCAGCCAGTCCATCCACCCTGACCAGCTTCTCATGCACACTGTCTCTATAACTTCATCATCACTTACTTCATTATTCCTGTCACAGTTATTATGACAACTAACAGTCATTGTCACAAGGAAACATCACCATATTTCACAATAATTTGCTTGCACAATCAACTTTAATGTGAGAGCAGTTTCAGCTTGAGACAGGGATGCTCTTGGGCTTAAGCCTAGTCAGGATTTAGAAAAATCCGACCCAAGAAACAAACTGGAACCCTAAAAATGACTTAACAGTCTCAATTGGATGGGTGTTTTATGGTCACGCACTGTGGGTGGGTGTGGATGGGTGTTTTATGGTCACGCACTGTGCCCCTTAAAAAAATGTCACACAAGAAAATGAATATAATCATATGTCTCGGATTCTAAATTAACACCTCAAAGTAATTAGAATTCACACCTATAGACAGACTAGTCAACTCAAAAACCACATTTTACAACTGCAGTACTTATTAATATAATTATGTGTCACTTCATATGCTGCCACAAATGTAGCTACAATGCTTCAGTCAGTTTGGCTGCCACCTATTAATGACTGCTATTACATTACATTTAATATCATTTGTAATGCACTTGACAGACAGGATATAGCCAAAATTATTAATAAAGTATCCTGATGTCCTGGAAACCTGTTTAATTGCAAAAGGTTTAAAACAGTAACATGTCAAAAAAATTAAAGCATGTCTGTGCATTTACCACATGTGCCGTTTTGGGGCACATTTGGAGCAAAGAATGAACAGTAGGTACAAAGTAAGGTCTGTATTTTCACTTGTGTGCCACATCACTCAAAACAACAAATTCATTCACTGCTGTGAAAGCCCTGTATAGTCAATCATAATACAGACATACCTTCCATTCAAATAACAGACTGTCTGTTTGCATTTGGAAAAGTAGGTTGACTTGGTGGTGTGGAAACTTTCTTTTCTTTTTTTCCCCCAGGACTAGAAAAATTGTTAAGGTAATTCAATGTTAAAGGAAAAAGCTTCATTTTACAATACCCTAAGACTGTTTGCACCACTACAATCAGTAGACGCAGTTTCACTTGTGCTTTAGTGACAGTTTTCTTTTTCTTTCTTTTTTTTTTACTTAAGAAGGGAGTAAAATCTGCTTATCAGCACATAAGGCCAATGAAACAAAGTAAAAAAGGTTCCAGAAAAAAATGAATATATTTCTCATGCTTGCGATCTTGTAAAGCTGTTAATTTCTCTCAGATGAAACAATTCTTATTTTCTGTCTTTAATTATTTAATGCAGCGAGACCCTCTGAGCGCAGGCATCAGACAAGCTCTTATTCTGTGTGATGGATGGAAGTCTAGTTCATATCCTTAAAAATCTCAGAGACAACCTGCATGTAGCCAGAAGTTTCAACTTTGATCAAATAAATACAAAGCATGTTTTATATTCAACATGATTATGGGGAAGGGGAAATTTATTTCAAAACTGCATTCGCGTTCAGATCTTTAGCAACAGTGTATTAGAGTCTTGTGAGATTCCCGCAGGTGTCCTGAACGCATCACGGTGGGCCGGGCGGTGGAGGCTCTCCCTCCTCCCTGGACTCTCTCGCTCAGCTTCAGTCGCTTTCAGTCTTGTTCCGGGCACCGGCTTGTTTTGTGAGAGGGAGGGGAAACAGCCCGTCTGTCAGTGGGAAACCCCGATCACTACGGTCGGGCTCGGTCAGCGGGCAGTGAGCTGTGACAGAGGCGCGCAGATCTTCAAAAAGGATTAAACTCAACTGAATGAAGCGCACATGAAGTTTTTCGGCAGCGACGTAAGACCCTTTTCTCGTTATTACTAAAGCCTCATCCGATCGTGTTTCTGCCTGTGACCTTTCACGCTCCTGTGCGCTCCTCTGTTTTTCCACACAGAAGTGAGGAATAACTGCTAAGTTAACTCGCCCACTTCTGACAAACTGACAGCTTGAACGTATTTCAGTGGCATGTGTTTTCCCCTCCGTCATTTCTGTACCTAACGCCTTATAATAAATGCCAGTTTTTCTAGCTCTAAGAGACTTTTCTCGGTTTTTGATTTTTGGGCATCATCTTGAACTTTTCTGTGAGTTTCTCTTAATTGTTTTATTTTTTCACTTTAACCTTTTATGTTATGTACCTTTTACTGTAACGTGTCTAAGTATGTTATTAGGGATAGAATAGGCAAACTTTTTAAACTTCTTGTGATGCTACTTGGCAGAAACCGTGTTCCTGCTTTTGTTGCTGCTGATGGGAAGGAACAAGCCTCTGCGCGCCTCTGTGCAGAGCAGCTTCAGTCAGGGTGTGAGTCAGACCTGGATGAATAGCTGGCGAGGTGGAGTCCCTGGAGGACACGGATACGAGTCCTGCAAATGGAAAATAGTTTCAGATGCTCGCCTTGATCTAAATTGTTTCCAAAGGGGGAACAGTAGTGCTCAGAGTAAGAGAAAGAGCATGGATAACAGCCCTGAGTTGCTCAGTTGCACCTGCAGATGATAATGATCAGAGAGCATCACTTTATTGACAATTGAGGTTTTTTTTTACTGCGGTCATTAAATGGTTGGTTGCAGATATTTGCTCTGTTGTTATAAGGTGGTGCAACAGCTGATCACATGGACTTCATTACCTTATGGTTTTGGAACAATCTTTATGTAGTTTTGAGATTTTGATTGGTTCTTGGTGGACTTGGGTATGTTTATGAATCAGTACACTGTGATATGGTAGAAGAGTTTGTGCGTCTGTTTACGCTGTGACTCTGATCCTGTTAACATCTGTGATTAAACTAAAGCCTTTGTAGGAAGTGTTGCAAATCAGCGAGAATCACACCATGTCAGTGTTGAATTCTTCCGTGCGAGGGAGTGTGATGCAGGTATTAAATGCATGGCAGATTCCTATTTCACTATTTTGTATATCCTAGCTCCAAATTCCATATGCTGTAATGTGGCTGCAAACAGGGACTTGTTGTTTTCCATCTCATATGTGAATGACTGTGGGTGAGAAAGCTGTCTTTAAAACAACAGGCTACTGACAGTTAAGCCTTCAAGTGTCTTTCTTGACCCTGCCATGAGCAAAGTTTTTATAATAACTGAGTTACACTGTATACAGTCTTACTCCCACCATAGGTTTCGTGAACTGACCTTTTTTGCCATAAGTTAGAAAAGAAAAAACTGTTTAAAAAAGTTTGAGTTAATGTGAAACTGAAACCTTTGTGATGATTCTTTCAGTAATTATACTAAAGTGATAACAGCGCTTTGCATAACAGACCTCTACTTTTCCCAAAGCTGCTTCCAGAATCACATGAAGGTGATGGCAGGTGCGTATGTGCCTTTAAATAGATGCTGCCTCTGTTAATGATTCTGCTTTACATTTCCGTGTTAATAAGTTCATTGAATCCTTTATGGTCTGTTTCCACCAGACAACAAACCCGTTGGCCAGTTTGTTCTTATTTTCAGTGGATCCTTACAAATTGGGCCAAAGAATTTGGAGATTGGCTTGTTTATGATTAGCGTATTACACTCAGACCCTGCTGTGTGTCTGTGGTGTTGTTTTTCACCAGTGTGCTTTTTGTCTGACATTAGTGTATTGCTGAATTAAAAGATTGTATTCATTTACTGCCTCGCTGCTCTTGTTTGGCACCAAAATAAGCAGAAGTAGAAAGCTTCATAATGATGTACTATAGGAAAATATAACAGCAGAATTTGATTATATTTCAGTTAGAGAGAAAAGAAAACAAAGCAAATTGCCTATTTTTATCTAGCATCTATACTGATGACCTCTAGCGAACAGTTACATGGACAAAATACAGAAAAGATCTCCCTGCAATATTCATTCGTCCTGCCTGGTGTGTTTCATGAATGAAAAGCAGTTCTGGGGTAGTTTATCAGTAAGCGGGGAGAGTGGGAGGTGCTCATATCAGCGAGAGACCTGTCATCACGTCGGTCGTGTCTTTTTTTGTTTCTTTATAGAAAAATAGTATTTGGAATCTCCTTGATTCTGCCTTTTGCCAAGACTTTTAATTGTCCCTTTTTATTCAGGTCACGACAAAGTTCTCAGACTCAGTGTGTTTGAGATCCAAGCGTCCTTAAACAGCTGTGTCTCATTTTTCTGTCCTCAGTGAGATTCACCCCAGCTGAAGCTCATGTGGACCATGCTCTCGTGATGACCGCTACAATGTAAGTATTACTGCGTGTTCTCTAATCTTCTGTTGGTGTGGTGTTGAAATGGGTTGTGCAGATGCAGAAGTAGCAACACTGTCAGTGTGGAATTACTAGTTTTTAATTTTGTGTCCACAAACTTGTAGTCTGGGGATGGTAAATGGAATGGTTCTTATATAGCGCTTTTCTACTCTATCTGAGCACTCAAAGCGCTTTATACAACTAATGCATTCACCCATTCACACCCATTCACACAAGCACATTTTTCTAAGTGCTACTTAGTATCTAACATTCACATACATTCACACTTCGATGGATGCATCGGAGAGCACATGGGGTTAGCATCTTGCCCAAGGATATTTGGCATGCAGACTGGAAGAGCCTGGGATTGAACCACCAACCTTCCAGTTAGTAGCTGACCTGCTCTACCACCCCATCTAAAACATAAGACCCAGAGGCCAGAATCTGGCCCACTGGTCAGCTTTGGAAAACGTGAAGAAGAGAAAGAACTTCGGACAGTTAACTTTATTTTAAGGTTGTAGTGCTCCTTTTTATTGACTCCCACGAACATTCATACTACGCCAAAGTAATTAAGTAATAGAAAACAATTTAATGACATAAAACTTTGTAACTTTTCATTATTTACTGTGGAAAATTTTCACTTTATTCAATAGGTCCACAGTGGGGAAAAAACTACCCAAACATTTCTGTATTTTTATACATTTACTTCTTACAGTTTAAGTCCAAAGAACAATACTGATGGATTCACTACACTACTGTATCTCGAAAAATGGAGACATCGTCTTAAAATTGCATTTAAAAAAAACAAACTTCTAAGATCTTTCAGGGATAAGATGTGCTGTTAAACTTCTTTTCTTGGACAGTTTCACTGGTCTGGCTCACTTGGAGATTGCACTTAAAATGACTTTGAGATCCCTGTTGTAATTCATACCTTTTTTGCACTGTTTTGAAGGGACATTTTTGTACCTCAGAGACATGAAAATTTGCTCATTTTATTTAATTATGTGTTTATTTGCCTTCCGAAAGCTTTGTGAGATGAATACTTTAGACACCGTAAGAAGTTTTCAGAGACTCAGTGAGAAAGTGCCTTGTTGGAGCAGCTCATGATTACGTTACAACTTGATGCAAGTAAAATGTTAGTACATGGAGTAAATTCGAGCTACCTTCAACCTATCCTCAGGCACCAATCTCTTGGCACTTCACTGGTATTAAGCTGTTATAAACTGTCATTGGAGTGTTTTGTAACAACACAGTCAAATGATCACGTAAGCAGAGAAGTCAGTCCAGTTCTTCCGGTGCCCTTTCTGCAGCAAACTGAAGCAGCCCGTTACTTGAGTAATCACAGTGGAATGCATTCCTTCTACTCCCACTGCTTTCCCATATCGTGTTTTGAAAAATCTTTTTAGGTTGAGCGTTATTAATCAATCAGTGACTCAAAAAACATGGAGTTTTTCACAATCTTACTTTGTTTTCCTGCTAAATGAAAATCTATCCTTTAGCATTTTCAGAAGAAACTGAAGACAGTTTAGACATGCAACTGACTTATGAATGACTAGCAATGCTTTTAAAACAGCTTGATTATTTTTTCCAGCAACACTTGAACTGTTGTGTTCCTTGATAGCTAATTAAAATTCTAATATAAAATAATAATGCTAAATATTAAAACTTGTTGGCGTTTTGGGTCCATCTGTGCCTGTTTTGTTCATGGCTTACATTTTTGCTTTTTGTATCAATGTTCTCTCATTCTTCTTTTTTCTCTCTATCTCTCCATGTTCCCATTTCTTATTCCTGCCTTGTTTCTCTACAGGGTTCAGTCTGTAATGCTGGCAAGCCTCGTGTACGTTTTTCTGGTCTCTTATGGTGAGTTCCACCTCCAGCACATCATCTTTGACCTCCCAGCTCGAAAGCTTAACCTCTACTAGCCTGCGAAGGTTTTTCTCCTTTAAATAAAGAGTGCTTCTCGCGTGTCGTGTGCATAGAATAAGAAAAGTATATTTTTCAAAGATTAATTTAGGAAAGTGTTTATTTTACTCTACTTAAAATATACATCCACATATGTAAGAGGCTTTAAAAATAAATGGATTTTATGAGATCTTGGCAGGAAGATTTTGATCATTTAAAAAGGACATGAAACGCTACACATATAATGGCTAATTTACACAATTGAGCCTTGCTCTCAAAAACTGACATAGATGTAACACTGTTTGTGAAGCAGGATTTAGAAAAATAAGTGCTTAAAGTTAAAGTTGTAGCTTATTTTAATGCCATCTTCTCTCAGTACGTAACGCGACGTCAGAACGTGACAGAATTGATAAATCAGATGAAAATAAGGACACTAAAATTAAAAATCCGTCTAAGGGGATTGAATGTGGGCAACAATGAGTTTTATGTTAAGAAACCAAGGATATACTGTCTCCTTCACTGTCTGTCTCAGTGGTTATGTAGCCTCTTACACTCAGGCTCAATTTTTTCTTTATGTAATCTGTAATGATTCCAATTATAGACAAGACTACAATGTGCTTACTTGATACACACAGTTACTATTAGTTTTATGTGGTTTCAGACATTTAAACGTTTCATTCATCATCCTTATTAGCGATATATACGTTTCAAGATGCTAAAAAGGAAAAAGCATGCTAAATATGTTAGCTTTAGTGACTTGTTATTAGTTATTATTTCAGACATATACAGAAAAAGTACACATATTTGCATTTACATGTACAAATATGAATATATATGTAAATACACACACGTGTATTATTACGTGATTATACGTGATTATCCTATAATTATTATTGACCTCTATCTTTTTTTTTGTTTAGATGACAGTCCTATCTATGCTAGTTTAGCTTCTTTAAATTGCTAACCTACAGAAAAAAAATGTTTTCACAAAACCTGTGAAGAATGGCCATGCTAGACTGTGAAAGCATTATTGTCATCACATTCAGCAGATGTTACTTTAGCCTCCAACTTCCATGTAAGATGTCAGTGAAAGAGCCGTTTCTATTGCACAAGTTTTTAGGGAACAGAAACAGTTAAAAGAAGCAAATTTTCCAGATGGCTTTGACCTTGTGCATGCTTTCATTTCAGTGAGATATGAAATAAAATCTATTTTACCTTTGGATAAAAGAAAAAAAAACTTGAAAAATGTAATACAAAGTCAAGCTCTTGTTAAAAATCTGCTTGTGTGTCATCCCTGTTTAATTTCATTGCCTCCCTGCGAGCAGGTGCTCAGAGTTTGAAGCCCGAGGATGGAGCCTCTCTTCATTCAGGTGCCAGGGACCTCCCGTGGCAAGATGAGCTGTGCTGTGAGTCACCTTCAGCCCACCTTGGTGTGGAGGGAGGCAGCGCAAATTCACCGGAAGCAAATCTCTCCCAATCAGATCTCCCACACAGTCCCGGCTGCACTTTTAAGAGCTCGAGAATTGATTCACATCATCCCCGATCCTCTGGCGGTAAGAATTTAGCCCTAACATGTTTCATAACAAACACAGGAGGCCTTGTCTGTCAGTGTTGTGTGTAGATAGTGATCTGTGTGATCACGTAATCATGTCCAGGTCGAAATGGCTCTGCTCAGTAATGAATGAGATCATTTAATTCCTGTACGTTGACATACTAAAATCTAAATTATGGTCATCAGATTATTGCAATGTCTGTTTTTTTCCCCCAAAACTACAAAATAAACAAAATTACAAAAAGTGTATCTTCTTTATTTTGTGTAGATGCAAAAATGAACATCTGGTGAAAAACTATTGTATACTTATGTTGTTCATACGGTATATCTCACAAGGATTTCAAGTATTTTTATTCTTTTTTTTTGCAAGGAGAAAAAATAATCAGCACACAGGAGTCATAATTATAAAATCCTGTCTCTGTGTTGTATGGATCTGAATGTACATGAAGAAATAGTGAAGAGATATAAGCGCTTACATCTTTATGTGAATTTTAAAAGGTCTCCAGATGCGTTATGATGCCTAACAAACAGGAGTGATTCACGTTCTGTAAAACACAAGAGGTAGATGAGATCAGGTAGGTGGTTTGGTCCCTGGCACCTGTCAAAGTGTCCTTGAGCAAGATACAAACTCCCAAAACAAACCCTGATCTACACTGGTAAAAAAACAACTCTGTATAAGAAGAGCGTGCTGTGTGAATAGATAAATGTGGCATGACGTGCAAAACACTTTAAGGTGTTGAAAATTCAGAATTGGTTGTGTATAAGACAAAAAATAGCAAACCACAGAGCATGCATTCATACCTCTTTCATTCATGTTGTTGACTGCTTTCAGCAGCCAGATGTTTCCCACAGTAATGGGAAACCGATAAATCCTGATTATGTCCATTTCACTATATATGTAAAGCATGTAAATAGTAGATTTGATGCAATAGTTAAAATGGATGGACCAATTTACAAAAGATTATCTCAAATTTCTGTTAATTGTTTCTGTCAACCCTGATGATTGTAACATGAAATGTGCTATGAAAGCTAACTGTATTTCAGAACTTTTACTTGAGTAAAAAGGCAGCTAAGGATTTCAGTGTCAGAGAGGGTTTGTTCCTTTTTACTTTCATGACCTAATTACTAGGCTAGAGGAGGCCTCTCACCAAACTTTCACTCATTCTCAGGCTTCTTCTAAGAATATTAAACCAGGCTGTTTTCTTAGAAGCTTTCATTCATATGTCTGTTAACAGTCTCCTAACATGCAAATGTAATTTCTTTTCAGGCACCTGTTTGGACATCCTCTGCAGAATTGATGGAAACTGGCAAAATTTAATCTGCGATCTTCGGTCTCATGGCCGACCGTCCGACAGTCTTATGGCAATCAGCCTTGAGCGGCAGTTGTGAGTGTGAAGCGGCTCTCTTTAATGGCTTCATGTGCGTTTTCCCTTTTGAGAGTGTGTGAATGAGTGATTGTGTGTGCCTGTGTGTTTGGGACTGATTGGCGATGTCCCAACTGCTCACTGGGGGGTTAACTGTTTATCTCACTGGCTCCAGGCTTGTACTGTGGTAGGCATAATGTGATTGGGTTAGCACCGACCTAACAAGCACTTGAGAATTTTACTCAATGGTTTCCCCCCTCAAGTCAGATTTATTAGCTGTTTTGACATTTTTTTGAGCACTTAAAGTACTTTTTCTCCAAGTCAAACAAGATATAAGAAAATATAACAAAAGATATGACACAACAGTGAATTGAATAGTAAAACGTCACTCAAATGCACCACACTGAAAAATGATAATCTAACATACCAAAAAAAAAATGCCAGAACTTTCTGACTGAAGTGTTTTACTGTCTGTTTACAGATTTCAGCATGATGGTAACTATCCTGCATCTGATAATCCTGCTGTTTGTGAGGGGCAGGATTCCTTCATGTGCTCACTCACTCTTGACCCAACGACAAGATTTGTCGCCATGGTAACTGTCAGCATCTCTGATACTGTGGCTCTTCCAGTACTGCTCAGAGTTCCTGCTCGACCTGGTGAGAAAGGGTGACCGTCTTATGTATTGTGGCAAAACACAGTGTGGCTTCCAATATTTTCAGGTGACATGATTCATAGTGCAGTGTCACAAAATGCACAGGCTTCCCCAATTAAATGAATAATTTCAGCTAATAAGTTTACCTTGTAAGACGTGACTTTCTGGTATTTGGTAATTTTTCTGGTGTTTTGTATGTGTGACAACACTGTATTAAGCATATTACGGTTAGCAATCAAAGAAGCACGTTCTCAGACATTCTCTTTTTTTTTCCATACATGAAAGGTCCTAAGAATACATTTAGTCTATATGTGACGGTAATGCCGAACCTCTCATTGCTTAATTCTGCATTTTGACATTCAAACTTAATGTGATGGACAGATAAGGAGAAAGACCTTTCTATAGCTGCACTGTGACAGGAATACAGCTAAAAGCAATTAGCCCCCGGCCTTGTGAGTCTGTGTGTGTGCAGCAGAGCTGTGAGATCTCCCCAGTAATAGACAAGCACTTTGCATGCTGAGTTTGTTCAACCAGACCGCTTTTCAGCATGGAGCAGAAAAAAAAGGAGTAACAGTAAGGCTCTTGCAGTCTTTTTTACTGCACCGCTGCAGTTTTATCCTTTTGGTTCATTTAATTTAACTTCAGTGATCTTGAAATCAAACTTGTATTATTCATGTCCTGTAAAAATAGGCCCCCCTTAATGAGATGTCAGTTTTACAGGCTCTCTATTTGGCGTATATGCATTTACAATGTGTTCTATATTGTTTACATGATGTAAATGGCTAAAGTGGCTGTTGGATTTTTGTGTTTTCTCTGTATTCTTGGAAAAAGAAACACTTTGTTGATACAGTCCATTCAGACTGTTATAAGAAGCACCAGGAACTGGCACTCGAGGCAATTTCCTGTTACCTGCACTGTATGTACTATTATTAAGTAATGGTGCCACAGTTGTTGTCATATTAGGGAAGGCGTGACTGTTTCCTGATCTTGATTTATGTACATGTGCAAATTAGGCTTTGTGATGAGGAGTAAAAGGACTTTGTGTTCCTAATAGCAGAGTAGTGTGCAGAACGGAGCAGAACGGTTTGGCTGTTACTCATGATGTTTATTGATCTCTTCTCGCCCCATGGGCATTTTTGTGGTTTTATGAGACTTAATTATCTTGTGTTGTTTGTGTCATAGTTGAACATGTGAAATGGGACTTTGTTATCAAGCCTGCTCCACCTGTCTGACCATTGTGTGGGTTGACACCTCTGAAAAAAGCAGCCTTTTGTACAGTAGCTTACACAGTACATGTGATTTATAGATTATGAGCAGCATGCTTTAATGACATTTTACTGTTAGACTAAAATGTAAAGTAATTTGCCTTTTATGCCTGGTTCAGAAAGTAAATTGCATGCTGTTTCAAATATTTAATTTTAATAATTCAGAATTGGAGTCGCCTATCATTAGATTTGCATGGCTCTAGTGGCATAGTTTCAGAGTTACAGTAAATAACAAACATTACCAATAGGAGGCTTTAGGCCTTGTTGTCTTTTTATGGGCCATAAGCTAAATCAAAAGTAGTCCTATAACTTTACTTGGACTATCTGGTTGTAATCACTGAAGAAGCAGTCTGAGTTGTATTATGATTGCGGGTAATTTGTCAGATGTGCTGTATATTGATGGTGTTGTGAAGCTTACATTGCAGTAATCTTTTTCTACAGAGAAACCAAGTCCTCCAGGCAACCTGTCACACATTCAGACCATAGAGGCAGAGCTAATTGTCGTCTGGGATGACCCGGCCGACTTTGACGCCGGTCCACTGAGATATGAAGTTCGATACTCCTCCGGCACCACTCACCCGGCCTGGCAGGTAAATACAAACTATTTATACTTAGAAGACTATATCAGAGGTGGAGAGTTCTACTGAGAATTTGTTGTAATTTAACAGGATTTCCTGTTTTTTTCCTGTTACTTTTGCATGTAAAATTTCAGCTAATATTAGAAACCTGGTTGTTCATCACAAGTTCAGTCTACTTAGTGTTTTTGCTTGGTCCATATCAGCTTTAAAAAATTCATTCATGATGATTATAAATCACATATAAATGGGGATCTAATAACTTTCCCTCTCTGCTTTAGGCACTCTGCCAAGCTAAGATTTCACAATCTGCTTGCGTAACATCAGTGTACTCTTAGTGGGTTTTTTCCCCCTGCTTCATTTCACAATAAAACAAATTCTTTATCAAATGCATCATGCTTCATAACAATAATAATCAGAAGCTGCTTGCAGAAACAGTCCAGTTGCAGTTCCAGTTGAGAGGACTGTAAACAAAAGCAGCAGCCATGCTGAGATGATGGATTTGACTTAGTCATCACTCCCAGTGGACCACACCCAGCAGTCTGTGTGTATGTGTGTGCGTGTTTTTCAGTATTCCTTATCTTTCTCCAGGTGGTGTCTGCACCTGGAGAGCCCAGAGTATCTTTGGATCTGAAGCCCGAACTAAAGTACACTGTTCAGGTCCGCTGCTCCGGCCTGAAAGAGCCTCCACTGTGGAGTGAATGGAGTGAACCTCACAACATCGACCTGGATAGTAAGAGCTGCTTCCTCACAGCAGATCCTTAGGAGATGATTCATGGGACCAGCTTCCTATCGCTCTAGAATTGTTTCAAAATCATATATAACGAATGTATTCAGCAGGTGATCCGGCAATCCAATTTAATATGAAAACTGCTGGGAGGTAGTGTAAGATTTATCAGAAAGTAAAGGATAATATAAGTATATTATGACATTTTATGCAGTGAGCCTAACATTTTAAACCTGTCCTGGTAGCTTTAAGTCAACTGACATTGTCTTTGAGAGGCTCATGTAGATAGGGTCAAGCACTAACCTCAGTTTCTTCCATGTAGATTTATGCTGTGCTAAACTATTAATAATAATTCCAAGCTCATTAGAGTAAGCCACTGAAAAACTCATGAGTATTTGATCAGAGGTCATTCTCCAGGGTAATGACCAGCTACAAAGAAATGTAACATTAGGATCTCATATAAAGGATTATTTACTGTATAGTCTTTGTTTAGTTGTACAGTGCTCCACAAATGTATTTGATTACCTATCACAAAAACAAGAAAATGCAATCATCTTTTAAATCTGTCAAAAACTAAAAAAATGTTTTTATTTATCAGTCAAATAACAAACTGATTTCACCTTTTTAAAAAAACACCAATACTGTTAATTGAGGAATAGCTTTGGCATAAACCTTACAATGCATGGTGGTCTAATAAATCTGTCGAGCACTGTCTGTATTAGTTCATACAAAACTTTTTTTAAGTTAGTCAACTCAAATCACAACAACAGGTGCCTCAAGGTGCTCAATATTGTAAGTAAAGACATGAAAATTATGAAACTGAAAGTTGAAAAGCAAGAGCAAGAAATGAGACATAACAATTCTTTGCATGATCTAAAATCAGAAACCTTATTCATGTAAGTCAATCATTGAGTCATACTAAACTTGGGCTAATTGAGTGCAAATATGATTCCAAAAGCTTTAAACAGCACAAGGGATAGTGTTATGCTGTATTGTCACAGTAAAGATATTTGTGTTAATAGTAGTGTGTGTCATGGGGTTAAAAGTTTCTGAGACTCAGCAGCTCTGAGTAATCCCGCTAAAATGAGCCATGCGGCAATAATTGAGATGAGGTGAGGTGTCTTGGCTTGAAGGGTGACTCAGAAACCTTTGGCTAAAACGAAGTTGGAACAGAAGAACACGCTGCAGATGTAATGCTGAAGCATTCACAAAAGTTGAGCTTCTGAGTGAGTCAGTGCTCACAGAAGTTTCAGGTGGCTGTGTGACAGGAGTCGGCTAACGCCCCTCTCGCTCTTAATTGCAAACTTTGACAAAGTTTGCATAATTCTATGGAAAGGTTTGTTTTTTCTTTTGTGACAGGCTTAGTGGCAACTGTGGGTGAATGAGAATGAGTCATGTGTTTGATTTGTTTGAGGGTCTTTTATTGTCTTCTTAGTGACATGTATTTGGCTTTGTGTCTTTTGTAAAAGGCTTTTCAAAGTATAAAAAGTAAAAAATCAGATTTCTTTTTTGAGGCAGTAAACATAACTTAAATGATGTTTTTTTTCTTGCCTCTGTGCAGCGGTGAGCTACATCCCCAAGAAAGTGGTGGCTAGACCTGGGGAGAACGTAACAGTATACTGTGTATTTAACGACCGCAGAATGAATGCCAGCATGGCCATGTGGATGCTCAACTACAACGATAGTCTTCCACCCACCCTATACCATCCAGTCAACCAGTGGGTAAGAAATTAAAAAAAAAAAACTCTCTGCAGAGGTTTTTGTGATGCTCGGAACATTTCTGTGGGCCTATTTTTAGAGTAGTACAGCCTACAATACAGTAAATATTTTTGTTGACCCAAACCAGGTCAGCAAGATCACAGTGCGTCCTTCAGAGAATCAAATGTATGACTTCCTGAGGTGTACCCAAAGGTGTACGATTCCTTACAGCCAGATCTATGTGGAAGGTGAGCTTTGTTGGACCAGTGAAAACAAATCTAATGTTTTTTTGTTGCCAGAGAAATTGAACACCTATTTATATAGCAAAAATCCATTCCTGGTTTGTAAAACTTGCTTGAAATCCATGTCTCTTCAGTTTTCAGTTGACAAAGACAGGAAGCAGACTGGCGACAAGTGAAAGCACAACAGCATGGGACCACACAACCTCAGTGTGCAGGGGCTAGCTCAGGTGATGTGGATGTGAATGTCACCCAAATTAAATGTGTTTTTCTTTGTGTGTTTCAGGAGCTGACATTGATATAAAGTGTGTCACCAACGGGGACATTGACGCTATGGACTGCAGTTGGACTAACAAACAGTGGACTAAACTCAGATTTCGATCCAAGTAAAGCACCTTTTCCAATCCAGTTGATATTTCTGGAGTGTTTACGTTTGTTAAAAGATGCTGCATTGTTCATACAACTTGTGTGTGATGAAAAGCTGGAAGTTACTATACACACACAGTGTACCCGGACACCACGTTCACTGAACACACCCTTGATGAGTGTGTTCAGCACTAGAGATTCCATCCATCCATCCATTCGCTTCCTTTTCAGCTTATCCTTTTCAGGGTCGCTGGAGCCTATCCCAGCTGTCATAGGGCGAGAGGCAGGGTACACCCTGGACAGGTCGCCAGTCACAGGGCTAACACACAGGGACAAACAACCATTCGCACTCACATTCACTCCCACCTATGGGCAAGTTGGATTTTTCAATTAACCTATCCCCACAAAGTGCATGTCTTTGGACTGTGGGAGGAAGCCGGAGTACACGGAGAGAACCCACGCAAACACAAGGAGAACATGCAAACTCCACACAGAAAGACCCCAGCCTGATGGTGGAATTGAACTCAGGACCTTCTTGCTGTGCGGCAGCAGTGCTAACCACCATGCCGCCCAGCACTAGAGACATTGTGAAGCAATATCAGGAAGTTTCTTTCAACAGAACGCTGTGTCATCAGTATATATACAATACAATAGACTACAATTGTGAGTCTCTTCTCTTTAAAACCAGCGAAGCCTGAAACAATTATGCAAGCTTGTTCTTACTGACTGATGTACTGCTGATGTAAGTTGTATTAAAGATGATGAGAACATCTTATTTCATATTTCAGATCGAACACACCCAAAATATTTCAGATTTTGCTCAGATTTCATATCAACTCTTCTAGTTGGCACCAGTTCTTTATTCTTGGTAAAGTTGTGTTTAATATTTTAGTCTTTTTTTTCCTTGAAGTAACAAAGCTATGACATCAGGTCAGGTGCATTACTGGTCCTGGCACGACATTCATTATTAAGTGCAAGAACCAACCAGCACAGGCGAATCAGATCATACCGAGACAAAAAAAGAACACAATTTAATTTGTTTCTTTTTTTTGTTTGTTTTCATGTCAGGTGGGCTGACCTGCCATGTGACATGATGGAGGAGAGGGAGAGAGCGGGTGAGAATCTGGGGGAGATGGGTCCTGCCTGCGTGGAGGGCAAGCAGAAAACCTGCACCATCCACCCTCTGAGGATGAACTGCTATAAACTGTGGCTGGAGTTGCCATCGCAACTGGGTCCCATTAGGTCCAAACCGGTCTACCTGTCACCTGTAGATCACGGTGAGAAAGATGGATTTATTTTATTTACCATTTTATTTAAAGAGTTCCTGGCTTGGATGTTCTTCAGCAGCACCGTTACTCCAGGTTTACCACAAATTACAGCAATGTGAAACAAACCAAACTTCTGTGACCGTCTTTTGTTTTTCCTGCAGTGAAGCCTCACGCACCCGCTAATGTGAAGGCAGTCAGCCACAGCAGTGGGGTCCTGCAGGTGACTTGGCAGGCTCCGCCTTTGCCAGCCGATGGTCTCCAGTGTCAGTTTCAGTACTACTCACCATCCACCGTGAGCCCACAGCCGAAGTGGAAGGTGAGCTTATCACACAGTTTAGCAACCACATGCTGTGACTGAATGTTTGGTGTGGTGGGTTTCACAAATCAACTATTCAAAATAGCCTCTAAATATAAACGTGGAATGAATTATATTTCTATAATGATATGAAACTGGATGATTGTCAGAACTTTCGAGTCTACTACTGTTAGCTTTCTGTGAAACACCCAGAATAAATTATGACAAGTAAAGTATTTCTTTAGATGATACAGGATGCTCTGTTATAACCTCAGCTTGTGTGTCTCTTATTAGATCGAACTGCAGTTCTCTGATTGAAAAATTCTCCTGGAAATTGAACAATCGCTTTTATTTGTGTTCTCGTCTCAAAATTTGCTCAAAATACAAAAAATATTAAAAAAAACATGTCCTGTCTTTTCATAAAGTAAGGCGGCTAGACAGAGTGAACAGATGTGTACTGCGCAGAGCGTTCATTTTTCATTAGAAATACGTGTCGTTTTTTTTAATGAGATCTAAAAATGTCTGCAGGTTCAGAATCCTGTCCGGGTTTCATGGACAGAGGTCGCCGTGCCAGATATGTGCCGCGTATACTTGGTTCAAGTGCGCTGCATGCACACCAACGGCAACGGCTACAGGAGCGACTGGAGCGAGACTGTCTACTCTACTCCGCAAAACAGCAGAGGTAAAGCATGTTATCAAAACAGCAGCGGTTCAGCCTTGACTCCTCATACGAATGTTCGTTTCCATTCGCAACTGTCCATCTGATTTCTGCTCTAATGCACACCGCGCGCAGCAGAGAAATACAAAAGTAAAGGCTGTGAGCGGATGTAATGTTTGCCAATTGATCTTTTTAGCTCCTGAACGTGGCCCTGATTTCTGGAGAATCCGTCAAGATGACCCACATGGAAACCAGTCTAACATCACACTGCTGTTTAAGGTACATACATTACAGTACTCAGCTTTTTTATTAAGAGATAGGTGCAGTGATATTCTTCTTGTCTGCAGATTCCTCTAAAAGACACAGAAAAACACTAAACGAGTATTTTCTCTGTGGCTAAACCTGATATTTTTTTATTCCTCTGTGGGGTAAAGCTTAATATTTGATCAAATGCTATAAGAAAACACAATAAACCAGACTATTCCCTATTAAGTTATTTTTTAACTTTATTTTAATTGCAAGGACTTTAAATATCTCATCATCTACAGTACATAATATCAATAAAACAAATAAAATAAAAGGGTGATAATCACTTATTGGATGCCTGTAGTTATCCAGTATCCAATAATGAAGAAGAAGCCATATGATCATGATCCAGAAATGTTTCTGTCTGCATAGAGGCAAAATGGAAGCTGTTCTGCGGTCAGACAAAACTCAAATTTAAATTCTTCGTGGACACCTTGTCCGTGAAGCCAAAAATGAGTTGGACCATCTAGTTTGTTATCAGCACTCAGTTCACAAGCCTGCATCTCTGATCTTATAGACCAGGGGTCTCAAACTTGTGGCCTGGGGCCCCCTTGCGGCCCACGTCACTCCCTACCTGCCACCCGTATATTAATGTAAAAAACTATAATGCAATCTGCCACTTAAAGTTACTTGTTCTGTTAGGGAGCATTTGTTTGTTGTTGAGCCCAATGTTAAAATTTAACCCTTTTAGACCGGTCAGAGCAGGAACGCTCCGTTTTGCGTAACTATTTTTAAATGCCTGTAGAACTGCAACCACATATGCTAGCGCAATAAATTTTTTTTGCATATATAAACCGGAGGAGTTGTACTTACATCTTATACATTCAGCTTGTCCTAGGTCACGGTTTCCTTCCACATATAGCCTTGCAAAAGTTGCATAGAAACCACTTGCAGCAACAAAAACATTATATTCCAGAAACACGCTTTGCCGAGCCGATCAGCTGTTCATAACACTTTTTACGTTGGAATAGAAGTCAGTACAAACTATCGTATGTCCGCCATTTCCTGCCCGAAACCGGAAGTGACGTCTTTTCCGCGGCCCTTCGTCCATCCTGGCCTTTTTAAAAAGCCAAATGTTTTTGGCATGCTTAGAACTCAAATTACACTGTTGTAAATTGTTTATTTTGATGCACAGTTTTTCTTGCAAATCTGCATTATAATATTTATTTTCGTTTTTCCTGCAGTATATAAAAATTGATGTATCTCAAAAATAAAACTATGAAGACGCTCAAATTTCCTGTGGTTGGAAACTATTTTGTGCAACTTTTTTGTATTTACAGTTTTGAGGGATAAACCTCTTACATTTCTCTAAGTAGAAATATATGTAAAAAAAACAACAAAACAAAACCTTTTTTTTTTTGTAGTTTATTGCATTTTTTTTGCTATTTATGTGGTTACTCTGGACTGAATGCATACATATTATTAAAGTTTGGGCTCTAACAGTTGTATTGATGTATAGCAACTTGAAATGCTCTAAAAAATGGCACTACAGCAGGTAAAATATAAACATAAGCTCTGGCAGACTTGGTTCTATGGTAGGTCTTAAAGGGTTAAAAAGAAAAAAAAATGTGAGAGTCAAAAACTAATGTGTACACTTATGTGTACAGATTGTTAAATCACATTCACCTTTGGAGTTTTGTCTTGTTATACAATAGTTGAAATTTAAAAAAACACCAAACCACTAAATTTTCAAAAAATTTTGTTGGTGTTTTCTTGTTTGGCTTTTTTGTACTACTTAAACACTAAAGTGGCCCTTCAACGAGATGACAGTGCCAGCAGAAGCACACAGCTCATTTAAGTTTGAGACCCCTTCTATAGACTGCTGAACAGCTAGAATCCTCCATGAGACAAGAATGGGACAACTTTCCTCTCCCAGAAGTCAAGCAGCTGGTCTCGCTGAGGGTTGGTAAAATAACTACATGGTGTTAACTATAGTTTGTACGATGCAAAGCTTTTCAAAGCCATTATTTAGAAATTTCTAATAAATAAAGTTTATTGACATATTGACACTTGTTTATGCAATTCATGGGCTTGACATATATTGCTTAAATGTTCTCAATTTGCTTTGCAGAAAGTCACAATTTCTGGGAACTATTGTGTGGATGGATATATAGTCCAGCGTTGGTCCTCAAACGGAGTTCTGCTGAGGGAGACGATCGAGATGATGTCCTCCTACAGCTTTGAGTGGAACCAGGAGCTTCAGACTGTGACTGTGGAAGCCTACAATAGTTTGGGGAGCTCCACAGACAACATAAAAATGACACTGGAGAGACAGCCTAAAGGTAAGTGAGTGGGAATCTAACAGGCAGTGTTACCAGTTACACACTCAATGAATTTATTCAATTAGGAAATGTCCTTGTCACTCTAGCCTGGGGCTGTTCTTAATCAATCCGTCTATAATATCACCCTTATTATATAAGCGCCACGGGAAGAATTACAAAAGAAGCTCAGTGTGATCATACTGGTAGCTGTCAAGTTTTATTTAAAGAATAAAATAAACAACATGAGCCATATATTGATATAATATCTTAAAATCAATCCAGGATTTTAGCAAGAGACAGGCAGTTTTAGCAATTTCAGGCTTCACGTTCCTTTAAAAATAGAAGCCTTAGCTAAGATCAAAAGCATTCTTGAACAATGAAGAATATACAGGCTCACAAAAGCAAGGGTAAGATTATTGAAAAGCAGTCCATGAACCTTTCAGTTTTTACAGATTTATGGCCACTCAAACGTGCACAGACACAGGTGCAGATGTATGGAAAAGAAAAGAACAAGGTGGTCAATGGTGTCCATTCATAGAAAAATAATTACTGGAAACATAATTTTTGTGGCTTGTATGTTGAGATTTTGACAAGCCAAGATGAAATCATGTTTCTATATGTGTTTATTTCCCCCCCCATGCTTCTGCCCCAGCCTCATAACACGTGTTAGAAATATTTGGACTTAAAGCTGAGGTTAAAAACATCCATTTAATTTAAGACTACATTTAAAATCATTATCTCTGGTAGCTCATAACAGCCAAGATAGATGCCTGACATCCATTAGTTCTAGTGTAGTGAGTGCTAAGAGCCAGAACCAGAACATAGGAAAACAAGGCTGATGTCTAATGACAGTACTGTGTGTCTGTGTGCGTGTGTTTGTGTGTAACATTTTTCTCTTCCTTTAATCATGATTCAGAGAATAACTGTCAGAATAAATGAATTGTCCATAAAGCTGGACTGTTTTCATGATTTGATTATTAGAAAAGATTTTTAGCAGGTAAACAAAAACCTGAAGATGAGAAGAGCAAATTTGTGGTAAATCACTGAGCACCTGACCTAGAAATCTCCTCCGGTGGATGTTCACACAGAGCAAAAGGACTAGCAGGCGTTTTTGGTGGCTGATTTTTGAAAGCATTGTTAATACGTTTCCGGATAGGGACAGAAAATGACACGTCGACCAAATTAAGAGATGCCTTTCTGTCAGTTATGCTGTTTCACTTTCCTCTGTCCTTAAACAATATCTGTAAAATATTCATTTGGAGCAGGAAATTCTGCAGCTTACTTAAATTGCTTTGGGTCAGTTTTTTACAGCTGTTTGCAGGAGTCTTTGTTTTTTTTAATGTTTAATGTGTACCTGCAGCAGTAACATATGAGAGCACATTTGTGCTCCTGTCAGCACCAACTTTTAGTAGATAGTCATGATTACACACGTCGATTACTATTACTCACTGTCCTGAATGCTACTTAAACTGGTAGCTGAAGCTCAGCGAGCTCAGTAAGCGTTATTCAGCCATTGATGTTGAAAGATGAGTGAAAATAAAATAAAATAAAAGTAACTGCAAATGTCGAATGGAGAAAACAATAATAATAATTGTGCTATATAAATAAAATTGAATTGAATTGAACTGAATCTATTAATGATAGGGGGGATAAGTGAATGTAGTTCATAAGCTGTGGTCATCAGGCAACAGACTATAAGAGTGGAAGTATCTGACCCTGGATTGATTCAGTTGTTTCTTTTTGCACTGCAGGCCGCTGTGTGCGTTCATTTCATGTGTTGCTTATCAACAGCACATGTGTGTCACTGTCATGGAGCCTGTTGGAGAACAGCTCAGTGCCTCTGTTCATGGTGGTTGAGTGGTTGCCACACAAGCAGCAGGACTCTGGGCCAAGAGCAGAGACATGGGTCAGACTGCCCTACACTGATCACCCTGTCTATCTGAGAGGTAGTACATTCTCTTCTTTGTTAGTTATACTGTTTTTTCAGAGTCTGGTTATGTTAAGTTAAACAAAGTCGTATGAAATTTACTTTTATCCCATCAGGAGATTTTTTTGCCCCTGAGAAGTATGGCTTTTTCCTGTACCCTGTGTTTGCTGAGGGAGAAGGGGAGCCAATTTACACTTTAGGTATGCTCACTGCACACAGGTTGTATCATCTGCAGCAGTAAAGGATGACAAAATGCGTCTTGTTGTTCTAGCAGTTAAAGCTCTGATGTGTGTTACAGCCACCGGAGGAGATCCTGCGGCCTACATGATGCTGATGATCATCTTCTTCCTTTTCATCATCCTGTTTGTCACACTGGTTCTCTCCCAAAACCAGTAAGAGCTATTCCACAAAAATATATTTACAAATTGACACAAATGTGTGAGGGTTAAGTGATGAAACATTCAGACTCTGTAACTTTTTGCAAAAAAACCTCTCTGGCCATTTTTCAGTGCTGTGACTCAGGAACAGGAGAGACTGTGACACTAACCTTTAGCGCTCATCTATCAAAAGTCTTCAATTAGTAAATTACATTTGTCTGGACAGGCCTGGATGTACTGTTAACTGTACCTTACCTTGTTTGTGGAGGTACACAGCCAGAACATGATAATTCTAGGGTTTACTGTTTGATCCCTGCAATACACTGTTAGTTTTTTATCCGAACAGACACCTGTAAGAAATTATCTATGATAGTAATTTCTATGGTGCAGTCGTATTAAGGGCACAGAGACACTGACCATGAAAAATTAGCGGTGTGACATTTAACAGGTCACCAGGGTGTAATTACACTTGATGTTGGCTGATAAAAGGTGGAAAAATTAGACCTGAAAGAGGAAGGAAAAAGTAACGTTTAGACACCAAATGTCTAACGTGAATATCTGTTGCATTTCATTTCTAGGATGAAAAAGTTTGTATGGAAGGATGTTCCCAACCCAAGGAAGTGTTCATGGGCTAAAGGAATAGACTTCAAAAAGGTATGAAATGTAACTTTTTTGTCAAATAAAAAGATATCAGCGATATCTCAGTGGAAAAGTGTTACAAAGCTTGCAGGTTAATCCAGAAATTCATTTGGAGCAAACGCAGGAAAATCACTCTGCAGAGGCACTTTGAAAAAGCTAGGTGAACAACAGGAGTGGGTAAGAAATTCAGGTTGGCAAACGTGACAAAAACTGGCAAAAGTGAGTCGACAAAAGGGGAAAACAAGACTTTGTACACACACTTACAGAGGTAATTTGTGATTAGACACAGGCAGGTAAGAGATCCAAGTGAAACTAATTGCGGTGTTGCAGATAATCACAAAGGAGACAAAAACAAAGCCAGGAAGTAAATACAAAAGAAGACTCATGAGACAGGAAACCATCAAAGTAAACAGGAAGCAGTCAAAAGACAAAACAATGAGAATATGCATTTAGTCTCTCTTCTTAACGGTCTTTTCCATCATAAGTGGGTTTTCTGCAGTGTTTTCTTCTGGCCATATGCTTTAATATTCATCAGCTCTGAAACTTTCTCCAGGTGGACACCTTTGACTCTCTGTTCCGACCTCGGGAAAGTCTGCCGGTCTGGCCGCTGCTCCTGCCCTCTGAGAACATCTCCCAGGTCATTATAGTGGACAAAGTTCTGACTACAGCCCTGATCCAAAACCCACTTCCAGACCCTGCAGATGCCTTAGCTGGGTCCCATTCTCCTGGGTTTGACCTGAATGTCAATCAGTTCATGGAGAGTGAGACTTTCCCTGTTGGGGGTCCTTCTTCAGCTGTTGACCTAGACACTACTTCAGGCTCAAGAGCGGATGAACTGCAGCCAGCTGATCCCTCAGTGGACCAACCTCCAGGTAGCAACGAAAACTCTGGACAGTCTTCAGTTACGTACACCGCTGTTCTGGTCTACAATCCCAGTCAGGACCAGCAGCTTCCCATTCATCTGCCTTACAAGGATGGTAGTGGTAACAGCTCGAGCGATGAAGGAAATTTCTCTGCCAACAACTCTGACATTTCGGGATCTTTTCCCGGTGGCCTCTGGGAGTTGGAAAGCTGTAATGGCTTGGAGATAGAAGACCCGAGGTGCTCCTGCTCCTACAACTCGGTGAAAGAGCTTTCTCAAACATCGGATCAAGAAGACGAGCACGAGGTGAGACAGGAGAAGGACTTGTATTATCTAGGAATGGACTACCCAGAAGAGGATGGGGAGAGTGAGAAAGAGGATGAGCAGAGTGAAGACGAAGAAGCCAAAGTGGAGCTACTTAAAAGTACCCCTTTGAATACAGGCCACCATTCCATGGAGTTGCATCCTTTGCTTGGTCAAGAAAACCCAAGTGAGCCCGGCATGCTACTGTCGACGTGTAGCTTCGCCATGCCATACCTGCCTCAGTTCAGAACTGCTACGCGCACAGCACAACATACACAACCTGAACCCGAGCTGTGATTAACATGTGCACCATTAAATTCATCATGTCATGCATCAGCATTTGCCAAAGCTGATTTACATCTGTTTCTTTGGGCTCAGCGAGATGTAAAGCCAGAAAAAGTTAAAAACAAAAAGAAGAATTACCTCAAGTTATGTTTGACTGCAAGTTGATGTTCATCAATGCTGCTATTGTGTGCTGTTGGAAAAGACATCGGGAGGGCACAAGCTTCAGGAGAAGGCATTTCTTTCTTTCTTTGTTGGGCATTAAATCCAGATTTTACTGTGCCATGCTGCAACTGTGCCGTATCTGTGGTAGATGTATAAAAAATAAAAAAGAGCTACAGGCAAGGCAGCGCAAGCAGCATATCAGTCTTTGAGGAAAAAAGGGGAAAAAAAGGTCTTACAATAGGTGTAGAACTGATTACGCACAGGTGGTCATACCATAGATACTCAGAATCAAAGGATTCTCTTTGTGCATACATTTGCACTCGCCATATTACAAAAAAACATTCTTTTCATTCTCACTACTGATTCCTTTTTGTTACATTAAACGAAAAGATTAAAGAGGTTGACAGAGAATTATGAAAAAAAAAATAAGAAAGCAAGAGAAAAAAGCCAATCATCATCTGCACATTTTCAGCTTTCTTGGTACACATTTGAGTGTAAAGTAAAAGCAATGCTTGGATGTTGCTTCAAAGCTATTGGTGTGACTAAATAAGAACAGCTGATGATAGCTGAAGGTGGTGAATTACTGCAGGCAAAGCTTTTGGACACTTCATTTACTGCAGTACAGCTTTCGTATCAACATCTGCATGGACCATCTCAGCCATCAAATCATCAAGGCTTTGTGCTTTAATGTGTTCGAGAGTTTGTTCCAATATGTGAGAAACGTGGCGTCTATTTTTGTGATATAGTTTTGCTTGGCAACTTAACTGGACAGCTTCTTTATTCTGTAAGAAAATAAAAAAAAGATTAAAGAAGGAGAATCCAGAGGATGTCTAAATTGAAAAGTAATGAAAATATAAAAATATGATTGACAGAAATTCTTGTTCTAAATGGAGAATGTTGTCTATTTTTCATGGTGAAATAAAGTATTTATTGTGCGTTTTTGTATCACTGGTATAATGTTCACACTGCTGCATCACTGAAGTAGACAGTGCTTATTTATGGAAATAAAGGTACAAAAATAAACCTTTTGCATCCATACACAACACGCTAACCACAGAACTGCAGTAATAGTCTGGCACCTTGTGGCTGGAACCAGTAAATATATCAAAACCACATCAGGCTCCAGTTTGTATTGCACTTCAGACAAATATAAAGGTAACTATCACACACGAGTACTTATCTATGTTAATTTTAGTAAATTAAATTTAATAACTTTTGTTAATATTTTAGCTGTTGAAGAATGGTCCATCTACATAGTCATGTTACTACTGAGCTGTATGTAATTGTTTGAAGTCAAAAATGGGAAATGAATACACAGTATTCAAAATTTCTATGAAGGACAGTATTTGAGATCATTTCCATCAATACCGTTCCTCATATTCAAAATATGTAAGGCATACAGAGGGTTTTTATTGTCCATTATGATAACCTATTTCAATCAAACATTAATTGATTTAGCCATCACATTACTAACCATTTGTTTTTAACTCTGCACAAGGCAGACAAGTCAATCTCTCCTTTCTGTAAACCACAGGAGCTGTTAACACAGATTGACTGTCTAATAAATAAAACATAATAACCTGTAAAACACTTTGAAAA
>VUQR01037139.1:15204-52704 GCA_015108515.1 Hemichromis elongatus
GGGGGTGCGGGGGGGCGGGGTGTGGGGGGGGGGGGGGGGGGGGGGGAGTCACTGACTGATCTCTAGGCCTGTGGTACACGGTCCTAAGACAGGAAAAGCTCAGGTAATATTGCAATGCAGTCAAAAACCAGTAAAAGCCAACAAAATGTCTGTTCCACTGGTTAAAATAGCCAGTGAATAATTCATTGTGGGGGGGTTAAGGTCCAACTGGCTGGGAAACATTTGATGTGATATTCAAAAAAGAGATACTGTAAAATAATAATAATATCAGTATAAATGCATACACTGACTCTGTAAACTCTGATTGCTCATTGGAGCGTCGCATGAACTTGCTGACCAAGGAGGGTTCAGAGCTGGTCGTTCGTTAATTTAATTCCTGGCAGTTCCATCTCTGGTTCACGTCGTGTTCTTGACCAGGACATTAAACGCCAGTTGCTCCTCTGGCCAGGCTAGAGGCTTTGGTCTTGTTTAGTGTTTTGAAAAAAAATGAGGGTTATTGGCAGTTCATTGAATACTCAGAACATTTAATTTTATTCATAATATTTCAGCACTAACCACAAGATTTTACCTCAGCGATCCACTTTTAGATGTTTTTCTGTTCTGATGCAGGATTTGCATGACACCAGTTCTCTCTTTGACGTCTATCCAAACGACCTAATGAATTATTCTCATTGGTTTAGTCATGGCTGTCTCTCTCCAACTCAAGAGCCCCCAGATTATTATGGGACTGAGTGTTGATACCTTACAACATCCTTGCTTTTTTAATATGCAAATTGTCAATAACTTTGATTAAGAATCACTGATCAGTGACTATTGATTGCTGGCAATTAATCAGTGGCTATGAGGACCATTCACAGAGAGTTGGGGAATGGCTGCATCCAGAGCATTGTAAGATGGTGAAAGATGTATCCTTAGGCCCCCTCCTCGATTCAGTGATGGCCTTTACCCTTTTAGATAAATATCCTCCTTGACACCCGGCTCAAACCAGCGTGCCTCCCCGGCCAGGATGTGTACATCCTCAAGGGTGGCCACTGGCCAGTAGGAGTAAATAGACTGAGGAGTCCTGGCCTGATATCCGCTTAGCCAGAGGACGTTTGGTTTATACAATGTATTAATTATGGCAATCCTCCTGGAACTTAACAGCATACACTACATCCCTCAGTTTGTGCCATGGGACATCACTGATATAACTGCTCCTGTAGTTTACTCCTTTTCGATGTTTAAAGTAGAATAAAGGGCCATGCTCCAACTGATGTAAAATACACAAACATACCGTGTGCACCTTTCTACCAAACATCCACGAGTACTTTCAGTCCGTAATGTCCATATTTTCATCTTATAAACAGCCAGTATGCTCTTTCTGGCTCGAGTCCTCAGTCTCTGGCGGAATATGCGCTTAACTGAGCATCTGCTCAAAGCATGCGCACCACACGGCACAATTCTCAAGTCCCCCAGTAGGTGGCAACAACATAACATGAAACCAGATTAAACACCCAATTTTTGAACATTGCAGTCACATAATAGTTACATTTCAACACGACAGCTACAACTGAGGTGGACCAATTTTTGGCGCAGCATTTTTTTAGGGTTTCAAAGCCACAGAGCGTTTAGAGGAAATGCGTCTTAACTGCTCCGATAATCCTGACACATAAGGGACCACACATTTATATAATTTATAATTTATAAATTATAAAATTTTGCTTTAATGCTAACACTCAATTCATATCTGGGAGACATGTTTAAATGTTGAGACCTACACTAAAAATATCGTCATGAATATTTCTGTTTGATAAAGTAGAAATATTCATGACACAATCAAAAATAAAAGAATCTGTGATTTTGCCGATTGTTACAGGTGCTTTCTTTATTTGCATTGCGCTGGTTGATGATCATGAAAATGACCTCGCAGCCTATTGCTTGTCAGTGGTGCTAACTTCAGTCATAGTGCAAATGTACTGATAGATAAGGAAGCGTGGCTGTATAATATAATCAAACACCATTTTTATTTGGCATGTGGCTTCTTAAATACACTGGATGGTGGAAGAGTGGTAAACCCACATCCACATAAAGCTGGTTCCTGCTGTAATTGTGGAGAATAACAGCACACCACATACCACCTGAAAATATGATGCACGTCTGCCTTTATTATGTCAATTTTATCTGACAAGTGCCAGAGAACCGCCCTTCAACATAATAATGGAAATAGCCTTTTTAAAATATCAGTGCACCATAACCAGAGATGTAAGCTACATGTTACTGTGTGGTTTACTGAACTCTTCTCATGTTCACTTTACGGCCACAGCTGACCACTCCACATTGGTCTTGGTGACCACAAATTTCCACCAGCTTCCTTTGAAACCTAATCAGGTCTTCCTGTTGCACTTGGAATTCAAAGATAGGGCTTACCCCTGCACTGATTAGCAGCAAAAACAAAAACAAAGCTTTTCCCATTTTACTTTTTTAGTTTAATTCTAGACATGACTCAGAATTTTAACTCATCGGCTCTCCACATCTGTCGCGAATGCAAACATCTTGCTTGCTCCACGCCCTTGCACAACTGTTTGCAGCAACAGGCACCTTAACACATGAGGGCGCTTTTAGCTTTCAGTGCTCGGAGACGCCAAAAGGCTTTGAAATAATGGTGTTTGTTGTATTAAAACCAGTTAATGATGGAACAATGGCAGCTGCAGACACGCTGGTGTGTTGTCAGCTTTTATATGTCTTACTGAAAGAGCAGCACTGTACTGTGTAACATTTTATGCAGGGTTTTTAAAAAAAAATTTACCTAAACAAGTTAGGAGTAATAGTTGAAATAGCAAGATGAAAGTATAAAGAGCTGATGTTGTTAGTTCATAGCCTGATTTAAAATTTTGTGACTGGTCACTATGGGGTTGAATCCACTGCCTGGCTGAGGCTTTCCTTTGTGCTTGTGTGAGTTCTCTCCAGGTTCTCCAGCTTCCTCTGACAGTCCAAAGACTGCAAAGCTGAATGGCACGGATAGGTAATGAAACAGATGTTGTTGTGGATAATGAGTTGAAACAGTTATCTATGATGCTAAGTTAAAAGCCACTGAGTGGTCAGTAAGACTAAAAATGCTATATAAATGCAAGTACTTTACACAAAAGCTGTTGCTGATCAAAGAGTTTTTTAGTTAATCTGACACAGCTTTTTAGTGAAAAAAAATAGACATTTTTGTATTAGAGCATTTATTCTATCCACCAATCTTTTTCTGCTTAATTAGCTGCAGCAGGCTAAGCAGGGTAGTCTGGATGTCCTTCTTCTCCGGTTCTTCCTGGGGTATCTTGGGGTGTTCCTCAGTTAGATAGGATATATAATCTCTCCAGTGGGTCCTGGAACAGCAGATCAACAGGAAAACCCCCCAAAGGATTTTCCAGTTTGCTGGAAAACCTTTAAAGGGTGCCTAGGCAATATTACTGAAGCTGCTTATATCTCAGGGCCCAGCCACCTTACACAGGAAACTCATTGTGAACTTAGCTTTTCGGTTATGACACAGATCAGTTGACCAGAGGTGAGGGCTGGGATATAGATGAACTGATAAATCAAAAGCTTAGATTTTTGGCTCAGCTCTTTCTTTATCACTACAGTGTGGTACAAGGCCCACAATATTGCCCATGCTCCACCTTCCCATGACTCATCAGTAAGATCCCATGATACTTGAACAACTCCCTTGCTTGGGGCAGCCTCCCACAAACCAGGGGGGAGCACTCAACTTTCCATCAGAGAACCATGGCTCCAGCCTTGGAGCTGCTGCCTTTCATCTCAGCCATTTCACAATCAGCTATAAACCACTCAAATACATGGTGAAGATCACATGCTGAACAGAACGACACCTTCTGCAAAAAGCTGGGATTCTAGTCTTCCCAAAGTAGACACCTCCTCATGCTGGTAGCATTTATTATTGATTGATAAGAGCTGTGCGGCTGAACTTTGTCATAAAATCAAAACAATGAGCTAAAAAAGGATGAAGAGCTGTGGATAAAGCTGGGCATACACTGTGGGATTTTTCAGTCGCGTCATTCAGCTCCTGCTCAAACTGTACGATTGAATCTCAGGGGTTAGAAGTTCATAGGTCACGATGCAGGGTCTATACAGCCCGCTGATTTGATGCAACCTGAGTGCTCACACTGTGCTTCCATAAAATAAATCTGCATCTCGCTCAACCTTTCTCTCCCTCTCTGTCTTTCACTCACACAGACACACACACACACACCACCACCATCAACTTTGCTAAATTGCTAATGAAAAACATTGACCAGGCAGCTGCAATTGAGCAGCAATGTCCATCCAACTCTCTTCACGGTTGTTGTGGTCGTGATAATTTTGCGAGGCCACATTGAAAAAGCTCGGATGAGCTTGCCAAAGTTCTACAAGCCTCCATCGCTTGTGTCCAGATCACACGGTCTTTTTACTTTCGTTTTGTGTTTGCGCGTGTGCACTGTAAGAGGCTGCGCTGACACCGTCACGACAACCGACAGGATTTCAAACAGGTTGGATTGTCTTACAACCAATTGATTGATGATCGGGAGCTGGTCGTGCAGTGTTAATCGCTTCTCGTTACCCCATGTTTACCACATGGGCCAAAAATCGCACAGTGTATGCCCAGCTTAAGCTGTAGAAAGTTACTCTCTAAATAGAGTTATTTCACATTCTGTTATTTATCCATCCATCCATCAATTATTCTGTTATCTATTGCCAGTACTAGTGGACAAATACTGCTATTACAGCTTTATGCTGTGTTTATGCAGTTCTGCATCATAAAACTAAAAGTTCTCATTTGCAGTCAAAATACAGTAAATGTGTAATTTTTTAGTTTTTATTCACCCTTGACAGCAGAAATATATCCTTCAAATAGATTCTGAAAAAAGGAGTTTATTCCAAACAGGTATTTTCCATCGTCAGTCCACTGCCTGCTTTCCTGATCTCATAATCCAGACAGGTGGTTTGCAGCTGAAACCTTATTCCCAAAGTCTGTTCTATCGCTGCTCTGCACCTTCAGCTCAATGACCACGTCAAGGTAAGGGTCCACTGAATTATGTCAAAGTGAATTCCCGGCGGTGGCAACGGGATACAGTAGCTGAGGCACCAAATGGACCTCTGTGCAGGAACAGTGAGTTCACGAGGCGTAGAGTTTCATATCTTGTTGACAGCTAACGGGCAGCATTACCGCATGAGCCATTTGAGTCCTCATACGTTCGTGGGACCTTTTCTGATTCAACAGCTTATCCTTCAGAGTGAGATTGTTTTGCTTTCAGGCGTTGTTCATGTTGTGTAGCTAAAGATGGGATAAACCCACTAGGAATGTTTTTTTTGGTGCAACACAATGTTCATTTCCGGATGCTGATTGTCTCTACCGTGCATGTGGCTCCTTAAAAAGAGCAGACTGTGGCATTTGGCCATAAAAAGCTTATATCAAAATTTATTTCCCCTTCCTACCCACACAGAAAAAAACCCCCTAAAAGTCTTGATTTCTAGTCTCTCCCAGACTCGCACCAGAAACAAATCCAAAGAAGAATTTGATCTGAAGTGATCTTCTAACAAAAGACCCATCAGACTCCCTCAAACACAAATCACAAAGAAGCTCACAGAACCTCTCGGTGTGATTCACGTGATGCAAGGATTCAGAGTTGTTTTGACAGACGGTGGACGTTAAAGGGAAGATTTAAGAGTACCTGCGTGCAGCCAGCAGGTATGCAGCAGTTGAGCTCAGCAGCCCACACACAAAGACTCCTAATCACTTTTTATCCACACTGAGAGGGAAAAAAAGAGTGTAAAAAGTGCATTAAAAGTATAAGTACTCTGTTTTCTGGTGCTGACACAGATTGATGCATTCAGCAGAGGTAGATTAGTAGCTTTGGAGCTCACATTTAAGGTCAGCGCTGATCGAATCCCGGATAAGAACATGCAAGAACAATTTGCAGATGCCTTGAAATTTCGGAGCAGTGATGCGGTCTCGCCGAAAACCAGCAACTTGACTGAAGTGCATTAGCCTAAGTGAGAAATAAAACTAGTTTTGAAGCAATATTTCAGGTTTCAACACTGCAACAGTCTTTCTAGATAAAAAGAAAGAGTTTAATATTTAGAGAACATTCTTAACACAAGGAGCATTTAGTCACTGACCTGGAATTTTCTTTCATATCACATAATCAGACAGAAATCGTTCAAACTTTTTCAAAGTTCATTATTTAACTTCGCGATCAAAAGCTAAGAAAACCATTTCACCACAAGGTCGATTGAGCAGCTATTCTAAAAATGTCCATGATGAAAAACAACTGAATTGTTGTATTTGAATTATAGACATTTAAGAAATTCATGGAAATAAGTTTGTTCATCCAGCCAAAAGGTTCATTTAGTTGATGTTTTGTGAATTTTCCACCATTACAAAACCTATTAAAAAGGGCAACATTGTATTACCGTTAATCACAACCTTAAGAAGAAAAGACTTTTGCGTTGGCTTTTGTGTGTAAAACGCCTTTATTTCCCTTCACGAGAGTTAAGGAAGCCCCGAAAAGTTTCTACTGCATAATGCAGAACAAATTTATTAAAAAATTCCTTCTGCTTTCTGGGTGGCTTGTGCCATAATCTCAAACATGAGGTGATGTGGACCGAGTCCAATATAAACTCACTCTCAGACAATAGCTCGCCTTGGTAGGTAATGTCCTGACTTTCTGGATTCTGCACAGTTTGCAAACACAAAGGCAGCTTTCCTGCGCAGTGTAATCATTTATGAAGTATGTGAGAAAACACCACGAGTAACCTGGCAGTAAACAACATTTAAAGGGAGCTGGAAGTCAGGTCCTTGAGGTCACAACCGGGCACTGTGGGCTTAGAGAGCGCAGCAAACTGCAAAACACAGTTTGATGAGTTGCCATAAACAGTAAAAATGGCTCACTATTGCGGTCAATCTGGTGAATGTACATTGTCCCATTATGTAGTTGAAATTACACTTAATTAATTTCATGGGGAGGGCAGTCAGGGTTGAGGGTAGATAGCATTCCCGTGGTTCATATCAGTGCTGAAGGGTCTTTCTAATTTCACTCCCTCGGGCTGGCTCAGTGAACAGAGGGGCCTGTTTTTGAGGTGGATGTGTGGGCTTGATCTTTTGGCCACTCAGTGATGTGATGTTGGCCTGTGAGGGAATCTACATGTGAGTGCAGCGCCGAGCGCTCAGTCTTAATGCTGCCTGACAGCTCATGGCTGCAGCTCAGCTGCTGGCGTTTATGTAGGGTGGTCTCGGCTTACGGCGGAGGCTGGCAGGGCAGCCGGGGTGGAGTGCCTGAGTTCAGCGAATCCTCCAACGGTAGCAGAGACGTAAAGCGGCCACGCTGCGAGTTCACCGGGTCTTTTTAGGGGCTTCAACACCCGAGGACCCCGGCCGGTTTAACATTTCACCACGTAATTAGATTACTAATGTAGTGTGAAATTAAATCGAGTGGGCGTTTCGAGCGAAAACCAGGCATTCACTCCGAGGTCACCCCTGTTTTTTTTCCAAGGTGCCAGTAAAGTCCATGGTTGCCTTCAGCGGGGGGATATCACAATGGTGTCATATGTGTAGCCTCCAAGGTCTCCTGCACATGCCAGTAAAAACAAGTGTCTTATAATTGCTTTCTCCGGCTCTCCCCGTTCATCTCAAAGGTGCTCTCACAACTCAAGGTTGATACAGAATAAAACAATTATACACAGAGCACACACACAAGTTGTCGTTCCTTCGTGACCTTGCAAGCACTTACAATAGCTTCCAGCTGTCTCTTTGGGACTCTTAGGGAATATTTGTTTTAAAACCAAGTCACTTTGGTACGAGTCTTACACAGCTGATTAGCAAGGTCTCATTCCAGAAGTGAAAGATAATTGTCTCAAATATATTCCACCGTTTTGTGTTTATCCTGCACACTGGATTTGTCCAAACTTTAAAACCTAAAACTTAATTATAGCAAATTTGAAAAAAAGATAATCAGTGGGATAAACTGAGCTGCACGTTGTCCGACACTGTGATGAATTAGAAGTTGTTTTGTATTTAGAATTGGATTCCCTCAAATATGGATGGAAAGAAATCCAATTTTAGCATATTGATCAATTTTATATATGACGGATCAAGCTAAACACATATTTTTTTCTGAAATTGGCAGATTAGGCACTATTTTTTTTCTCCTTTGGGTTTTGGACTGGTTGACTCAAAGTAACAACTACACAACGATTGATCTTTTTTTTCCCCCCCAGATCTTGGAAAAAGTAAAATGACTAAATTTAATCTTAAAAATTAACTGTTGTCAAAAACATGAAGACCCAAGCTAATACAAGTGGGTGGTACTGCTATGAGTGCAGGCCATAAAGTTCAAAATGTTTGTTCCAGTAATAGGAAACATTTTTTGGCGTGTCATAAAAAATGTTTATAATGTCTGGACTGCTACGTGTGCTGTCCTGAAAGATATATAAAATTATTTTTTTTCTAAAAACCTCTGTGCAGGGAAAATGTCTGAAAAAAGAAGATAGGTAGACAAATAAATTGAATTTTCTGTGTGCTGGAACTCTGGGAACGACTAAACCAGAGCCTCGATTGTGGACCCCTGTAGGTACATCTGTGGATATTTGCAGGTGGGAAGTGGCGGTGGTGGTTTGAATGGCACGTAATGGATTTTTTTCTTGAGGAAAGTTTGAGTTTGAGGCTTGGAACTCATTTCCACATCATATGTCAAGTCCAGAGCACCTACAAGAAACTGCATTTCACCTTTGGAGAACTCAATTTACTTCCTTCTAAATTGTTCTTTTTCTTATGGAAATGCTGGACCGAAGGCTTCTAATGGCGCATACGTAGACAGGAAGCGCCCTAATTTCCGCCACCATTACTGAAACATGTATTTGGTCATAATCGCTGCATTTCAGGTGCACCACCGCGCTCTGTGTAGTTTGCAGAAAAGAACATCTGGTGACAATCAGGGGGTATCGGTCTTGACAGCGTAACTGTCAGCACGCATCTCCTACAACAAACCATCTACTGCCTGCTCGGTTATGTTACCCAGAGGCCTTTTCTTTGCCCACCCCCCTGCTGTGTGTGTGGTTTGCCAGGAGCTTGTTTGTACAGATGACTCTCTGATCACACTTTTCTCACAGGGGATAATAAAGCCTGGACCTTGACAGTGCACTTGCCTGGTTATTCTGTGAGCTGTGTCTTAAGTGTGTTAGAGTTCTGCTGGCTTTAACTGATGCAGGAACTACAATTGGTCAGAATTATTTATTTATTTATTTATTTTCAAAGAAGTCTGATCCACTGCTTAAGACTTCTGCTGATTTTCCATTCATTCCTTGTTCATCAAACTAGTAAAAATTGAACTTGAATTTCCTATTTAGCATGTTTTAAATATCTTCTGAACTCTATAACTACCCCACGTAAATTCTAGTCAGCAGTGGCGTTATTATTCAACTGTCTTCAGTTACTTTGTACTTCAGCAATGCCAGCTAACCTGAGCAGTTCATGTTAAATTTGCCGATAAATAACTTTACCTTGAATTACTGCAACTTGGAAGCTTTCTTCACAAGGAGCAGAGTGAGTACATGGACTGGCAAAGCTATAAAAACATTAGCAGGTTACAGGCAACAATGCTAACATTACATTGCACTGCGTTTCATGGAAGGCATATTAGCAAGGAATGGATAAAAAGCCGGTACAGTACATTTTCTCTCCATGTTGATTGCTTCTGCGTAGCTGTAAGCTAACCTGGCTCCGTGGTACAGATGGTCTGGATTTTCCTGGGATATGGAAGCAGGTCTATAGAGAATGGCAGCTCTGTATACTTCTAAGACATTACAAGTGTCACCTTAGTTGTGTGTTTTAGTATTAATCTCTGTGAAAACATTTTTTAAACAGACATCTGAGCTAAAACAAATACCACCATTAACTTTAAAAACTGGAAATTATGTATGGACAGGAAATACTGAGTGACATTTTGCAAGATCCTGCGTAAGCATAAAAATCAACCGCAGTTTAAATTTATTAATTGGTCACTTACACGTTAGCAGCATATTTCATCTCCATGTAAAACAGTGAAAGCACTGCGCCTGATTTTTAACACCCAAACTCAGGATATGAAGCTCTCTAAGGATACGGTCAGTCCCGGGTTTAAGAAAAGGCAGGTTTGTGTCCAAGAGATGTGGGTTTGAGTATTTAGAAGAGCAAATGAGTATAGCTAGATGACTGATAGAGTTTAAATTGTGCTGCATGTTTAAAAAAAGGGTTTCATTTACCACACAGAGAGGTTTTGTAACAATAAGGTCTCAGAAAGTTCAAACTTTCCTTCATTAGCCAAGAAGTCCTGTGAAGACTAATGATGCATTTTCATTTACGTAGGTTAAGGAAGAAACATCATAAAAAGAACAGTGATGGAAGAAACCTGATATCAAATTGCTTTAAATGTGAGATTCTGGCACATTTTTGACTGAATTTGACACTTCACAGTAAAAGTAGACAGGCAATGTGGGATCTAACACAGGTCTAGCCAGCTGAGGACCGAGCCCATCTGGAATAAGCCTCACCGTTTCAGAATGTTTGGCTTTTCTTAATCTTGGTTTCAATAAAAACAAACAAGCCTTTTTTTCAGCTGGTGAAGTTTGCTGTAGAGGTGATTTGTATGGTGGTTTGCATGTGGTCCCCATTCACTGACATTGCTGTGGAAAGCTTCTTCTGCTGTTTCCAAGTGTCAAAAAAGAGTCATCGGCTCATAGTTTAAACTGTTTTTTACCTTCTTAGAACTGGCGACAACCTGTTTTAACCATGTTTCAAAGAACAGATACGTTAAAAGCTAAAAGTTTCACATCATTTTGGCTTAAATGCTAGAATATACTTGCAGTTCAGCCCAGTGGAACAATTTCCCCTACTACTATGAAATAACCATTGGAGTAGTTGATCAGCCAAAGTTAACAGCTAACTGCTAGCCAATGAGGATCAATTCTTCTGCCACCGGTTTGAATATCTCTGTAAGTTGATTTGCAGGTTATGTTGTAATCAATTGCACTGCGATAGTTGAGCTGATGAGCTTATACAGCAGTTAACTGGAGTCTGTAGCTAGCTAGCGTTGAAAAACAGTTGAGCTAATCCCAACCACTGGAAAGTGAAAGCATCTAAAATTATACCAGCTCCTGCATGGTCTGAGGTCATCTTGATACACTATGACGGTAGGAGTCGTGAGAGTAATAATGACAGACGATTACTGAGGAAGTGGTGTGCGTCTTAAGTGTCGCGACATGCAGCAAGAATCCACCAAACAACAACAGAAGGAATCTGTATCCATCATCCTTTGCAGTCATAAATCCCTTTCCTCCTGGAGTGATGGGTTTAGCTGAGGGTTTAAATTCCATATGCCATTCCATATGACACTGAGCAGATCACTTTGAGGGTTTGGCTCTCCCTCTAGATTCTGCTTTTTCTGTAATTTCTTTATGGCTTGCCAATTGAAAGGAGCACTGAATCTGTCTGCTCTGGCTATGCTCAGAGGAGTTACATTCTCCTCTCTACACTCTCTGATAAAATACCGCGCCTCAGTTTTTGATTTAAACAATAACCAACTCCATTATTTAATTTACGGATTATATTTGAAAATGTGGTATGATAGTGAAGGTAAAAAAACTTCAGTCAAAAGGCGTACCTGGCACAAACAAAGTGGCCTGAGAGGTCATGACTAGCAACAACACCATTTATATCTGCGCTGCAGCTGTGAATGTAATTACATTTTAAGGAAGGTGGACGTCAGGTTGTGGCACGGGCTTGCAGAAGCAAAGAAGAACAAGAACTCGCTGTCAGCTGTGGTCCATGGCAGTGGAATTAAAGTCTATCTTAGCATGCAATGAGAGTCTCTGGAGAACCGCTAACACATGATCAGGAACAGTCGTAGCCAGTTGGTAATGACTGAACTTTCCAAAAAAGAATGAGTTGCAAAATATTGGGTGGGCATAAATGCAAGACTGTGTGTGTGGGAAACACTGGATATCTTCAGTTTGGGTTTCTTGCTCTGGTTTAGGAGGGTTGGTCGGCCTTTCTTAAGTCGCTACTTTTAGACTCATAATTTAAGAGGGGGGCAGAGGGGGACATGTTTATTCTTCATTGTCTCAGTTTTGTGTGAAATACATTTACCACAATAATGCTGCATCTCTTTAATCAATGAGGAAATGTTTAACAAAGCCAAATTCTAACAAATTATTTCATTTTTATATAGTGAATTTATAATTTTGGAGACCCACAGCACTCCTAAACCTCAAACACTGGAGGCGTTGAGAAACGATCCCTACAGTACATATTGGGAGCGCTTGCATAATTTGAAAAGAAAAAAAAAAAAAAGAGCCATGTGTTGGATCTCAGGGATGAAAATGATGTCTTAATATTTCTCTGAACCATCAGACTTCAAGCAACCTGGCGTTTGCTGATGTAGCTGTTGCATCTCCTTCAGACTAATAGGATGAAATTGCCTTTGGATTCTGATCCAGGGTCTGCGTTGCAATTTCCTCAGCAATATTTTAGGTGAGGGGGTTACTGCAGGAACCCCAGATTCCCAGTCAGGACTTCCAGAAAGCGAAGGACGGCGTCCAGAAAGTTTTATTCTCTTAACCTTTCATTCAATGCAACTGAGAATTACAGTAATTAATCAAACTTGTCATTTCACATCCAAGGTAATAGGAGAACGGAGCCAAAACATCAGAGCACTACTCAGTTCAAATATTTACCGAGGTCTGTGTAATAATGTAAGTCTTGTTTTTTGCTTTAGGCCTGTTTACTGTGAAAATAAAGATGTCTTTTTGTAGTCTATTTATATTTAGCAAGAGAGAATGTCGTTCCCACCCAGCAGCTTTAGTATTACCGTTACTGTCGCAACATGCATTAGGATAAACATTATATTTTAAATGCGGAGCTGATTCGATTTTATGAGTATAAATACATCCTGTTGTAGTTTTTTAGGACATTTGACAAACAAAAAGGCCCAAGCACAACTCAGCCTGATAAACACTGGGCCATCCTCACAGGTTCAGCAGAGTGAAAATGTGAAGGGTTTTTTTTTTTTGGCCAAGAAAACAAACAATATTTACTTTGTTTGGCTTTTAGCTGGGAGCATCGCTGGGTGATCGCGTTCCCTGCTGTGATGAATATTCATTCAGATGTTACACTTGAAGCACCCCGCAGAGCTCTGTGGGCCATTCTGACAACGGATTGTCTGTTTGCTACCGAGTGGGTTTGAGTCACTACCTGAGAGCTGTGTTGCTACTCGGAGACATGTTTCCATGGTTTGAGATGAACCAAGCAGTGTTTAAAATATTCAAATAATGTAGTAAGCCAAAGTATTTCTCAGCCTTGTTATGATGTTTTGAATTCTGGCAAGCAAAGTCAAACCGCATATGTAAACTCTTAAAGATGTTAGCCTGAGCTGTGCTGATCACTGTCCCACAACGTCTTTGTTTTGTCACTTCGTCATTGCAGGACAGTTATGTGGGTGCAGTGTCACGTATTCGCTGTGCTTCAAGAACATGCTGCGTGTTTTGACATATAAAAAAAAAAAGTCTTGCATACCATTTAGTTTACTTAATTGTAATTTAGACTAGAATTTTGAACACAGCCCTTTATTGCCTGACAATAGTTTGACAACAGTGTTCCTCTAGTAGAGTTTGGCCTAATATAACTGTTATTTTTTGTGCTAAGTGAATCCAAAAACCGCCAGATTTCCTGAGTGGAGACCATAGTGAGGATGAAAGATGAACGTAGCTACCAAGATTTCACCTACTGGTTTGAGAAGACCCATTTTTAAACACTAAGATATGAATTGTTGTTGTCCCTGTCACTGACAACTGTTTAAAAAGATTGCCCAAAATTTACTCTAGACGATGTGATATCTTTTTACGAAGACTTTAAAAAGAAATAAAGAGACTGTACACTTTGCTTTAAAACCATTGCAACCTGTTTGGCTAACTTCCCGGTCATCGTACACCAGGTTGCATACCCATGTCACGCATGCTGGAATGAAATGAGGTTTGAAAAGGCTGAGAGATAGTTGTGTTGGATATTCCGGCTTTGAACGTTGAGCGCAGACACGTTAGACTGTGTCAACAGTCAACAAATCCACTGGATGCCATTTGGATCAACATTTTATGTTACAAAAAGGTTTCACTATTAGCAACAACTCGATTAGATTCTACTCTTTCTGAAGAGTGTCGTCTTGTGAGCACAGCCATCGTCCATCTGGCTTGTAGCGTTATCCACCTCCTGTAATGCTACTGTGTGGCACAGACCAAACATCAGGATTATTTTAGCCTAGGTGCATATGTGTAAAATGACTAGCAGCTTTAAAATAAAAAAAATAAAAAAATCCAGATGTCCAGCAGCAGCAGCAGCTGGGCAACATGCAGAAAGCCTAAGTGCGTATGTATATATGCAAAGATTACACTACCTCAGAGATTTCTAGATACTGTGACACTGCCAATAATGAGTCCGGTCTCCAGATAACCCAGCTGAATACTTTTGGGATATTCTGAAGAAATGTTTCCAAGACAGTATCCTTAAAACTCGGAATCAGGAAATCTCTTTTCCACCTTACTACAACACTTCATCAGATCGTTCCTTTAATTTGTCATCCCACTGTATATGCATTTGGCTTGTGACTTTAATATACTGCACTGCAGCAGTAATTAATTAATGTCAGCCTGCAGCATGGATCTAAAACTGTCCCAATGAACAAACTCATTTATCTGGATTTCAGACACGAGGGAAACTTATTTGCAGACTCACAATCTGGGAAGCATTATGTTCTGAATATTTGACTTGCAGTGAAAAGTTGAGATGCTTTCATCTGCTTAATGACACAGTGAGACTGACCACGGACCACGTCTCCGAATACCCACTTTTTAAAAAAGGTAATTCCAGAGCCTGCAGCTTCCACTAAGTATTTGGCAGCACTATCAGAATTATAATCGCTTCTAATTGGAGACCGGGAGGGTGAGGAATTTGACTTTGTTACTGCTGACACACGAAAAGACAGTTACACTATGCAGGACTGACTGGACACACCAGGTAGGGGACAAAAGGTAAGTGGGCCTCCCAAGTGGCTTACGTAAAACCATATATTTGCCTTACAAATGTGCCATATTAACAATTTTTCCACAGTACTGTTAGTGTTATTACTACCTATTTGGAAGTTTTGAAGTAAAACAAATTCTCTCTACAGCCCAGAAACTTGTCAAGTAAGGAAAAAAAACCCACACGGTGGTCACAGTACAGCACATTTTCATTTAATTTATACATGCCTTTTTGGTGTATTGTCTCATAATGACAGCCTCAGTGAAATGCAACAATATTCAGTTTGCAGACATGCAAAAAGAGGTGGGAAGAAGAAACTCCTTGTTCGAATTATACGCAAATGCGAATAATCTGCAAAAGCCATATGCGTGATCTGCCTTTAAATAACAAATGATGTTCCTGGTTGCATGACAGAAAAACAATAATAATCCCGTGACAGTGGCTTCGAGCTCTTGGATGCGTTTTGACTCCTGACACAAATGAGCTCAGATGACTGGAACCAGCTGAACTGAGGCGCTGTAGTTTTGAATTGCTGTGTGAGAATCAGATTTCAGTGGATATTAAATTGGTAAATCGCCCATAGGCTGGAGGGGCGGCATGGATTCATAGCTATTTTGACTTGCATGCCTTTTAACTTTAGTTGTAATCAATCAAAAAAAATGCAACCAAATGTCCAGGCCACAAGCGGGTGTGTAATCAGCCGGTCGATTTTTAGGTGCCATCAAACTGCATTCCCAACTGATTTCAACATATTTCGACATATTTGGATACTTTTCCCCTGAACTTCTGGTGTACTTTCTCAACTTTCATTCAGTTTAGTGCTTTTTACACTCTCACTGGCCACAGTATTAGGTGCACCTGTTCGACCTGCTCACTTATGCAATTATTTGTTCAGTCACATGACAGCAACTCTGTCTATTTAGGCTTAAAGCACGGTCAAGACAAGCTGCTGAAGTTCAAACTGAGCATCAGAAGAAAGGTGATTTGGGTGACTTTGAACTTGGCATGACTGTTGCTGCCAGACAGGTTGGTCTGGCAGAAACTGCTGATCTACTGGGATTTTCCCCACACAGCCATCTCTAGTTTACAGACTGGTCTGAAATTATCCAGCGAGCGGCAGTGCTCCGGATGATAATGATGTCAGAGGAGAATGGCCAGACAGACAGGAAAGCAAAGTAACTTAATAACCACTCAGTATAACGGAAGAGCATCTCTGAATGAACGACACGCCGAACCTCAAAGCAGATGAGTTACAGCAACAGGAAACCAGGAGCCTACAGTTCACACGAGGTCTCCAAACTTGGATAATACAAGACTTGCAGATTTCAAAACCTCTGCCAACTACATACACATAAAGAAATTCACATGATGGAGTTTCTGCAGGAGGGCGAGTTAACAACAAAAGGACACAAGTGTTCAGCAACCTTCCTTATATAGAACAATATAACTCAACTCTGGTCCAATATTCCAAAGAGACACATTGCAGAGTTGCGCTCTTCAGTGCAGACTAATTCAGATTAATTGCAATGGGTGGACAACCTGTCTGTGTTTAGAAATCAACCTTCACCAACCTGTTTATGAGTGAATGCAGTCAGTCTGAGTCAGACCATGATTGAATTGAGACAGGTTGTGTCCCATTAGGCAACCTGTGCAGTCAGCTTGCAATCAAAAGTGTTCACCCTGACCAGATGACCACAGGCGCACTGACAGCAGCGTCACGTTCATGTACGACGACTCCTTCCAGACTGGGTTCAAATTTCACAACATGCAGCAGAGCCTTGCTGTACACAGGGAGATTGAGCTTTGATGTTTATTCACTTATCTAGATGGCGTCATCTCCTGACACCCCCCAAAAAAATGAGGTGCGGAGTTGTGATGCCCCACTGTTTTTACAGTGGTTCTTCTATCCTGTGACGTTTTCTCCTTGAACAGCTATAAATTCATTCATGCCACCTGATTTATATTGTCTGGCTGGATTCATGCCTCACTGTTGAGATTAACATGCCTCTATACTGGATTATTCCATGATGGATGAGGTGTGCACATACTGACTGTTTCAGGAGTGCTGGGAAGAGACGGCGCTGTAATTTTCACATGAGATGATGAACACTCGAGTTCAGTTTTGCTTTTAATTTCACCACAAACTGCGCTGGTGTTTACCATCACTGATCTAAATTAGTGCTTTGAGGTATTTTTGATGTGGGTCTTCTTTTCGGATGGCAAAGTCCTGACTATAAAAGATCCAAACTTTTCTACATAACTGAACAGGCATTCACTAAAAATCACCAGTAATAGTGGTGTATTTGTCTAAACCTTATGAAGTCCTTTGCAAACACTTTAGACTCCAAAAGTTAACTCATGATGCCCTCAGAAATAATACCAATACATCATGAAAAGAAACAAAAAGAAGCTCTCTTTTGGGGTCAACGCCACAGTTTTCAAGGTAGGTAACAGCATGGTGGGGGAGTGGGCGATCGTGGCTCGAGTTGGCAGTTCGTCATGTAATCGGAAGGTTGCTGGTTCGAGCCCCGGCTGCGGACTGTGCGCCCCAGGACACCTGTGGCTACAATGTAGCTTGCCATCACCAGTGTGTGAATGGTTGGATGAATGTAGTGTAAAGCGTTTTGGGGTCCTTAGGGACAAGTAAAAGCGCTATACAAATACAGGCCATTTACCATGCCATGCCAGTGCAGCCGTTTGGCAGGGGGCCTTTGAATGCATGGTTTTTCAACTCACTCCCACAGTTCAAAGACAGGCATTGGTTAGATAAATCAGCAATCCTTAAATGGTCTTAAGGTGTCATTGTCCACGTGAATGATGGTCTGTGTTAGCTAGACTAGACTGGCAACCTGTTCGGCTGGTCGTGTTTTGCCCTAAAGCAGCAGTCACCAACGTTTAATGTCAGACAATATTTTCACGGACCAGCCTTTAAGGTGTCGCGAATAAATACAACAAGATAAAATGATACGATCAAGACAAAAACCGTGGTACTTTGTAAATATAAAAAATGCGAATTCACTGTGTAATTGTGTAACTTTATTAGCAGCGTCCTCCTGAAATGCACCAACAGCATTGAGAGTAACATCCTCCTCTCTGCTTCTTAATGCTCTCTGGTCGCTATGGTAACGTGTAAATATTTCTTACAAAATAAGACACACAACTACAACATGAGAAAAGACCCAGGAAGATCGAGTTAACGATAATAACCCCGAAAACGATAAATGTCACACACGAGCCTCGACTCTCGCTGCCTGGGCCCGGGGGCTGGGGATCACTGCCCTATAGGATCTGGAATAGGCTGCAAGGGTTGACAGGTGACCCTGAATTTAATAAGTGGAAGAAAATAGAAGGATGGGTCACATGTTGTAGCATATGAAAAGCTTTGATACGAGGCTCATCTTCTAGGTGTGAATCCTTCAAAATGACTGTTTATTGTAGACATATTTTCACACTTAGCAAATGTAAAATTTGAGATTTGTTTTCAGATTTGTTTAATTTAAGGGGGAAAAAAAAGTCATCACAGCAGGAACCCCACAATGTGCAACGGTGCGTGTATTCTTCTAACTAGTAAAGTAAAATAAAATGATATAACACCCGTAGTGTGACTGCATAAAAATGAATTAATTGATAAATAAATAAATAGTTAGGCTGACTTCGACTGCACTGCCAGCCACTCCTACAGTTAGTGCATCTGAATGCCTCTCAGTGAAGAGGCAAAGTAACAGAGAGAAAATCACAAGCAATTATTATACACCGACCGTTTAAACTTCAATTGCTCTTCAGAAATGCACAGGAACCGTCAATTTCCAATGAAAACTGACTTTAAATACCAGGCGTGATTGGATCAAGTCCATTCTCCTGAAAATAGTTGTTTTTCAAGCAGTTGACACATAATAATCCAACGCTGCAGGGCGAGCTATGTTAGTTTGTCCCCCAGGATCCTCCTCATCAGCATCAGTTTGCACTCAGGAACTCAACAGCTGAATGTTCCCATTCACAGTGAAACTTAATCCTCGGATATATGCGAAGCAAAGTGGTTTCCTCCCCTTATTAACGTCCTCGTAAATCAAGCCAATTGGGTGTCCCGTCGCGAATGAGGCCTCCTCGTCTGCAGAGCCGAAGCCAGTGAAGTATTATGGGAGATAATGAGGACTGAGCTCACACTGAGGCCCCGTGAGGCCATGATTTTTTAGAGTATTCTTGTGATAACAACGTGCAGTAAAAACCCTGTGAAGGGATTATTTCGGATGAGTTTTGCTTTGTATCTTGTGAGGATTTAGTCATATCATTACAGCTTTTACAAGATCCACACAACGGCCAACGTAACACTCACTTTTAATTATACGCTAAGAGCAAATCTCAGAGTACTCAAATGGCATCCATCCACAGGTCAGCTGTCTACGCTATCATTTCATTTGTAATTACTTTATTAGATTATTAACCTTTGGTTAGTGCTGACAATAAAACCAGAAAAACTATGAACACAACATCCAGTTTTTAATATGATTCGAGCTATAATCCCTTGAGGCTGTGCACACATCTAACCACTGTCAGACTGATTATGAATGTGACTTGGACATGACAACTGGCACAGCTGTTCCAATCAGTGTTTACAATCAGCAGATTAAGTCACTGAGTGCTTGGTGTATGAGGATTATAGCTGTAATTCTTAAGAACAAAAGTTTATTATTTCCGACTGACACTGGTGATCGATGGTGTCGTCGTCGCCTGGAGGACAGCCAGACAGAAGTGGAGATTGTAAACACCCGGAAGAAGAAAAATTATGTGCAAGAAGGTTTATATTATGAGCACATTTAGCAGCTAGCTTGTGGACTACAATCTCTCAAAAAATAGTACTGAGACCTTTATTTATCATATCTGCAGACGCTAACAGGCTTTCATGTGAAGCATGTTTGCATTAGAGACCGTCTTTTTATAGCTAATTGGCCCTGCTTGTTAACGATGAGGGGTGATCAAAAACCATTAAGAACAGAACAAATCTAAAAAAAAAAAACAACAACCCTGCTTCCTTTGAAATCTCAGAGTGAACAATTTTAATAGACCCACACCACAGAAAGTGTATCCGTTACTGCATAATAAGAGCAGAGCAAATTGGTCACTTCTAATCATTTTCATCTATAGCAAAACTTTCTAGTACAACAGATAAATGGTTATATGTGTGTGTGTGGTGGGGATGGGAGGTGGGGTGCATTATGGGAGATAACATGATCTGGCGCCAGAGGAGAAATACTGTATGCCATCCATCTTTTCATGTACCTTTTCTTTGTATCTATACTCCTAATTATGTGAGGATTTGTTCATATTACTTAAGCTAACAGAACAAGTGAAATCCACTGCAGGGGACGATCAGATAATTGGATGCACTGATCAAAAATACAAACGACTGGATCCTGTTGATAGACTGGGCACAAAAATAAGATTTTTCTAAATGAGAAATCCGTCTCATTAATTGATAAACTGCTTACTGTTTAACTTAATAAACTATCAGAATATATTGTTAAAATATGCAACTTAATTTGACATGACTGTGTTGAAAATACTGACACACAGAAGCTGCAGATTATTTGTGGATGATCAAAGTAAATCGGGGGGGGGCAATTAGCTGCTGGGGCACACAGCCCATGTTACTCTGTGTACTGTTTGTGAATACATGTATTACTGTTTGATGAAGTACCAGCACTACCATGACAGTAGTAATACTATTGTTTGTAATAAAACATCAAATTACAAATGTCTGAATATTCGAACATAGTCGATCAGTCCTGTTTAGCCTAGGCCCTCAGTTAGGCCTATAATAGCTTAACATATGTACAAATATTAGACTACTTTATTATTTCTTCTGAAAATGTTGAGCAACAGCTACACACCGATGAACAATGTTGATGAGAAGCTGAATGAGGTCCTTTCTAATACTTAATATTCTAAATCTTTAAAAGGATGATCTGTGAGAATGAAGTAAGATTAAAAAAATACAAATACAGAAAAAAATAGTAAGTTCTAAAATCTACCTTTTAAAAAGTGTAATGCCAATCATATAATGAAACTAAATTACTAATATTAAAGTAGACAGAAGCCCATACTGTGATAGCTTACATGATTCATATGAGGCGATTTGTTATTTTCCTAGTATTTTACTTTATATTCCACAAACTATGTCAGTGCTGCATTTAATCTGCCCAGAGCTGTGCTGAGTGTCACCCGTGATGCCTTTGACTTCAATAAGCAATAAGGCACAGTCCCATTACAAGGACTGCCAGAGTCAAAAGAGATATGGACTACTTAGCATTCATGACGCAGTAGAGCAACATACTGTATATGTGTATGACTGTACAAAAATTTACATCATCCCATGTTATGCAAGCCTGCACAGAATATTTGGCATCATGTATTTCTTATATGATGCAAAATCAACAAGGATTCAGTCTGGAGAACAAGAAAAACCTGAAACATCCAGCCAGATGCATGAAGAGTGATCTTCAGCCACAAGAAGAAAATAAGGTCTGATCACAAGAATATGCAGCCAAGATGGTAATAAATGAGAGACAGCGAGAAAGACCAGTTCAAAGAACTGTGGCAAGGTCTGCAAAATGCTGAGAACAACCCATCTGCCAAGTGTGCTGAAAAACTGTGCACAGTCTTAGCCATCCCTAAATGAGACTGAAATAGTATTACCATATTGAGATGAGATTCTTCGTACTACAAGCAGCCATTGGCGACTGCACAAAAGCTGTCAAACATGTTTGTTTCTACTTTTCTATTGTAACACGATGGCTAACACTGTGTGTAATATAAAAGTAATCTGTCTAATGTATCAACTGCTGATTGGCCAATGTAAAACTAATATCCTGGAAAACCTGGTCATTTCATCCCCCCGCGTTCCTTGGCACGTGGGTAATATTCCATAATTTTTCCACCCAGGATGACAGAATATGATACACATACAAGAAAGTTAAAAAATCTATTTTTCCAAATAATATTGCTGGAAGAATGGGAAAATCAGAAACCGTCTCTGCTAATCGCAACTGGCCAGACAGATGCTTTATAAATCAAGACTTTGGGAAATCGGGGGCAATCAAAGCAGGATAAAAAGAAATAAGAACAAAACCCCCACAGAAACATATCTGCATTTATCACAACAAACGCCCAATTCCATCCGAAGCTTCGGAACCAGGACGAACCATCCAGCTCCCCTGAGGTTTGTGAATCATCATGCTGCCAGTCAAGAATCTCAACTTTGGCTGATCCTCCAAGACAGACACTTAGCATCCTACTGTGCCCATGTGGTGTTTTTCAAATCAACTGGGATTCCCTCTGGCGAGCAGTAAACTGAAACCATTCCTCTTGCCCTCATCAGTCAAATGTCCTGTTGTGACCTAGACATCCTATACTTGCACCGAGGGAGATAAGCTAAGGTTCAGTGAGAAGGGAAATGGTGTGAAGTACAGACTCGGCTGCAGCACTTGGACTACAACGACTTTACTGCAGCGCCTGACACCTTCACTGTTGATCGGGATGGATGACCGCTGCCAGGGTGACTACTAATGATGATGTGAGCACAAAGGGCAGTGAGGAGGCATCCATCACATCAAATGTGCTGTGAATTTTATTGATTATCCTTTTTGTTGTAATCTTTCACACGTGTTGGGCTTGTTGCACAGGGCAGAGGAGAACAGCAAGGACTGGAGCCTGGAGCACCAGTGGTAGCAGCTACTGTGACCTAATGCCTTTAACTCTTGGAGGACCTCTCCATTTCTTTGCCTGGCTGGCTCATACATCACCTTACAGGGAACTGCAGAGGGGTAGGAAACAGCTGCCCTTTTAGACAGTGGCTGCTTTATCCTCTGATGTTAAAACCTAGAGGAGAAACGTTGGTGAAAGCTCTGCAGCTCACCGTAATAGCCCGTTTAGCCTCTATTCACTCTGACAGCATGCATACTGTGTGTCTCACTGTGATACCTTAGCTTCAAGGCTCACTGCTCAGAGAAAGAAACAACAAAACGTCTCGGACTAGCAGGACGTCATACACACATGTACTGCGTAAGCCAGCATTTCCACCCCCAAGGCTGACGAATAAAACCAAGATGGATGTGTCAAAAACTGCAATTAATCAAACGGCCACTTGAGGTCAACTCCAATTATGAGTCAGTCCCTATTGACTACCAGGCTAATGCTCAACCTTAGAGCAGAAAGACTTTTTTACAGCTTAGTACAAAACCACTTTGGACTCTGTAGGTAAACTGATCTGAAGTGAATCTTTACACAACTCATGTTTAAGTTACACAAAGCTTAAAGGTACTGGGGCCATACCCGCTTTGACGGCTAGCTGGGTGGTGCTAGCTGTCTGCTGGGTCAGATTTTGGGTTTAATTCTGTGCAGAATCTATGCATGCAGCCTCCACAAATGCCTGACGCTATTGCCACAAATTATATCTGGGCAGGTCGTAAAGGAAAAAATGTACATTTCCCGACTGTTTGCAAGTGATTGCTGCAGTGATTGCTGTTAGGTTACCAGTTAGGGAAACCTGTATTCCAGGGCTGGTTGGTGAGTGGTTGCAGGAGGTGTGAAATTGATTGCAAAGAGGTGCTGCATCAGAAATGCCCTTGCTAGCAGGTTGCCGAAAATGCCAGTAGAGTGCATGGGAGACCCCAACATATCTGCAAACACTCGCAAACTATGTGCCGAGCTGTAACAAAACTTGAAACGGAGAGCGTTATCAAAGTTAAGACTTCAAAATGAAAATCCCCAACTTAATGGGTGAAATAATCTTTATATATTAGCTCGTGATTTGCACCAATGTAGTGAGTGCACACTGTTTATCCTGCTAAGGCTGATGATGAGAAAAAATGAAAACTAGATGCAAATAAAATGTCAAAAGTTCACTAAAGTGTTTATGATGTGAATATCTGTACCAAACTGTTGAATAGTTGTCTACACATTTCACCCAAACGTATGACTATAAACCTTTTCATACAAGTCACGGGATCACCAAAGTCATTATGAGTCATCCTGAGGGCAGAGCGAATGCGGGTACAAAGATTCATGGCCATGCATCTAATAGAGCATTTTTAGAAACTGGAAATGCAACATAGCTGACCACCATTCTGCTAAAATGACGCCATTCTAACTTTCGCACACGGGTCACTTTTGCTTTAATGTTCCTCACGGTTTCCTTCAGATCCCCACGTCATTGGTGGAGAGAGCCACAGTACACATGCAATATTTGCCGTACGTGCAAAAGACTTGTTGCACTTGAAGCTTTCAGTGTCAGCTGTAGTGAAGTATAACCACACTTTTAAATCTCGGCATGAGCGTTTAGCAGCCAAAACCAATGACAAAGAAGGGAAGAAAAGACTATTCTTAAAATATTCAACACTGCATGCAATTGTCAAAATTGCTCCACTTTTAAATTCCTACTTTTCAAGCAGCACAAGACATTGTGACCCAAGTTTCCAAGGAGAAAGCCTGCTAAACAAATACATACGGCTCCGTGTGGCACTGCTTTTAGACAGAGGGTGACTGCTCATGAACATTTACACTCAATAAGAGAACACTTAAATGCAGTTCTCCAGTGTTTTGATTGGGCACCCAGACCCTGCTTCACGGTGGTTTGTCGTCACCTACATCCAACGCCTCCCAACATCCCATCTATAACACATAAGTTACAGCTTTACACCACGTTGTAAAAGTCAGATCATATCGTGAGGGCATCTCTCCATTAGGAATTTGCACTGACATCAGCTATTAGACTGTCCCCGTTTTATAGCCTTAAAAACAACGATGGCATTTAAAGTAGTGTATGTGGATTCGATGTGCAGACCGTGTTGTGAAATGATTTGATGGGAAAACTGCAGAAAGGAAACCTCAGGACCATATGGCACCAAGAGTCCCAGCAGGCTGGCAGCTCTCATGATTCAAGATGACACCGCTTCAACTTTCCAGCACTCCCATCTCATTCTGCCATAAATTTTAATGAGCTGGGGTCACTTGATCCATTGTAGTTATTTTAATGATTTGGCTGCATCCAGTGAGGTAAACAGGAGAATTTGCCAGACAAATTTAACCCTTTAATTGTTACAGGGGAGGTAAGATTTATTAGGAGGGGGGTAGGTTTTTGGGCTGCAGCTGGTGTGACTAATCAACAAGAATTTGCACACTCACTGTTCCCTTCGGTCATAAACACATTTTAATTAAGTTAAAAACTGTGTGGCTTTTGACTCCTGTATCGCAATTCTGGCTGGTACGGTGAAGCGGAGATAAATGAAGTCCAGATGTTTTTAACATAACAGTTTTACAGCAGCCTATCAACTAAACTGACTAACCTGCCCTCATGTTACATATTTCTCTAAGCCATTATTATTTAAATTAAAGTATTTAAATAGTTTAAACTGACTGTAAGCAAATAACGGTGGTGGCTCATACTTGGAAATTTGCAGTGTTTGCAATTTAAGTATTTTCTTTTACTAATGAAAGATGTACTTTACCAGGTACCTCTGTGGCTCAGGCTACTTTTAGTGTATGCTTTCCTGCAGCCACAGTTGCTAGTATTTTTATGTACGTATATTTGTACAAAAACATGAAATACCAAGAATAAGTCACACGAATCACAGTTGGTTTGTTAACTACCAGCTGTTAAAGGGCTGAACTTTACATCAAACTCACTCAAGCGGCCTTGATTTTTAAGTTTTCACCCATCCCGTTGTAGATTTGCTGCTGTGCTTGGGTTCACTGTCCCGTTGCGTGACCCAACGGTCGACTCAATGAGTGCCTGGTGCCCAGGTCCCGTTGCTGGAAAAGTAGCTGGTATGAGGTGTTAGTGCTGGTATGTCTCTGTGGTTTGTTCAGATACACTTCTGCAAACATAAGCTGTGCTGCTGTGTTGTTTGTAGAGAGAAAGCAGAGGCTTTCTCCTGGCATCCCTTCCACATAAGCCATTTTCTGTTCAGTCTTTTTCTAATTCAACTCTCATGATCTTTAACTTTCAACATGCTAAGTGAGGTCTGCGGAGTCTGATGTATAGCTCTTGGGTTTCTTGTAGTTTGTCTGGTCGTTGCACAGTCTAAACCTTGGGGTGAATTTCCTGGGATGTCCAGTCCTGGGAAAATTGGCTGCTGTCTTGAAGGTTTTTCCACTTTCATTGCAAAATGGGATTCGAATTGTTTGGAAATAGTCTCATAACACTTCCCAGATTTATGGACAGCAACAGTTTCGTCAATTTCGTCAGATCATTGCTGATGTCTTTCCTCCTAGCTGATACTTGCCACCTTAATTCCCAGTCAGTGTACACGTGTGTACTTAGTTTTTCACAAGAGTGCAGAGTCCTGGCTAAATCTGAACTTCTTCACTCCAGCCAGTTCCCTGTTTCTGAAAAGAATCACACACACAGGATCAGATTCTGCTTCCTACTTTCTACTCTGACTTCTGTTCTTATTCTGGGACTCAATAAAAGCAGCTTTGCATGATTCACAGTTCAAAATAATCCTTACTCATCTCACACTGGGCTTTCCTCCATTAAGTCGGGTAACTTTCTTCTGCTTGACTGCCTCTCACAGAAGTACTGGGCGGGGCTTTGGAATCACAGCCAGAGGTGTGTGTCTGATATGACCACACTGGGTTGTCTACTCTCACACAGAGCCGAGAGCAGAAAAATAAGAACAGTTTGAAGTCTGAGCTTTTGGCTACAGGGATTGCTTGTACATATACCGAAGTCATTATCTGAAACATTTCGTATGAGCATTTTTCATCGTAGCAGTATATATAGATGTCAGAAAATAGGGAAAAACACAATGAGTTCATATATTTATTCTCAAGTAAACTATCAGGTTTAATTTTGTTGTTCATTCACTGGAATAAGTAATGGGACATTTGCATTAGAGCTGGTATGAAAAACAACAAATAAATTTAAAGTCTAATAAATCACAGAATCTCTTGGTTAAGTCTTTCAGCATGCAGTCAGACAGACCAGGAAACCAAGACTGAACAGTTTGCCCTGCTAACATCTCTGCATCCTGCGTCTCTAAATGACTCCCAGGCGGCATTTCCTCCCTCGCTACCCGGAGTGGGATTTACAGCGAGATTATGGAGCTCCCCTTTGACCCCAGGGCCTATGTTCAGCAAGAGCCAGGTTTTTTTTTTGTCCTCTTTTTTTAAACAGATTCTCCCTCCCTCCATCTATTCATCCCCCGACTGCACCAAGAACAATGGCTTATTCTCCTGCGCCAGCGCTCCATTACAGGGCCTGTGGCTTGGCAGTGCAGCAGGCCTCAGATTTCAACCACATGTACTGCTCTCAAATCAAAAGAGTCAGCCCTGGCTGTGCGGCCTCATAGCTGAGGGAGACACAGAGAAAAACTATGAGCAAGAAAGGAGTGAGAAAAGGGAAGAAAACAGGGAGGAGAACCGAGGAAAATAAAACAAGTGTGATGTAAAGAGTAAATAGTTGAGGGGATAGGGAGAGTGGAGAAACAGCAAAGAGGAAATGTGGAGGTGAAGAAACTCGACATATTATGGCTTTAACGCCGTAAGGTCAGGACACTGAGAGGTCACCTCTCGAGGGAGCCATTTTGGAAGCCGGTGAGGAATAACCTCGCCTTAACCCCCAAGCTGGATGCTCTCATTGAACTCTCACTGTAATTTTCAAATCCCACAGACAGTAGCATCTCAGTGGAATCTAAACACGTCAACAGCGCTCATACAATCAGGTTTGTATTTCTCGGCACCATCCATCATATTTCTAAATGCGCTCGCAGTCAACTGGGATCTGAAAGATTCGCTCGAAGCTCACGAAAAGGTTAAAAAGCGAGCAGAGAATGAAAACACCGGGTGTTGCCAGTGTTTTCCAAATGATTGCTCAGTCGTCTGGCACCGAAACCGGTGTCTGCTTGGGCTCCAGCCGATACATCTGTACCTCGGAAGTTCACTGTCAAAAGCAATTTGAATGTCAGAGGCGATCGTGTCATTAACGTGACAACCCAAACTTGGATGCTTTCACCTTTCTTCCCCCCGGTGTGAAAAAGAGGCAGAAAGAAACATCACAAACACATCGTGATGTGTTCGGACACATGTTTTTTCAATGAGATCTTCACGGCCGACAGGTCGACCCTGCCGATACTTGGATGTAGTTTTGACATTTGACATGATCCATCTCCTTCAATATGTTAGCGTGATGTAGCTTTCATTCTTCATATTTCATGGAAGAAATACAAAAAAGGGGTTTATCGCCGCATGAAATGCAGAGCAGCCGCTTTCCTGTGGGAACGCAGCCTGGATTATCTGAGTACTTAATCTAACCAAATTGAACGCACAAATTGCAACGACACAGAAGTCCCGCTGACATCAGTCTCGCAAAGTGGGACCACTTCTGTGGGAAAAAAGTGCATTTGGGGACAGCTAAGGTAAATGTGGGCACATTAAGTCTTGGCCTCAGCTCCAAGGTTGTTTGTGAAATGAGTGGATTGTGCCTGGAGCGAGCAAAGGGGGAATTTGAACCCGCTTCATGAGGCAAACTTTAGGCCTAACAAGAAATATAGCAACTTGACACCCCAGCAGATGTCTCATAATCTCAGGAGATTCTGTTTCTAATTTGAACATCCTTGCTGTTTAATCTCAATTTCTTTTTCCTACACGCAGAAGCTGGTGGATTCCAAAGCGCTGTTGCTTCCTTGTTGCTCAATCTTACTGTACCGGTTGGGGCTAAAGGTGAAGTGCAGCAGTGCATCAATACTTCGTCAAAGAGGACAGAGTGCATTCAGTCAGTGTCCTCTATTGTGACAGTTTCCTGTAAATGGCTCACATCTGCTCCCATGAAATTCCCCTGAAAGTCAGTGATTGTTTGATGTCAAGCTGTTTGATGTCAGTTTGGATTTATTTGGATAAAATGTGTCAGAAAAACAGATTGTGCTTAAAGTTCACGCCCTGCACGCTCTAGGTTTTGCTCCATAAATCTGGTCAAAGCTCACCACAGATGCAGAAGAGCCCCATCTGTTTTGGCTGAATCTAGATCAAATGCAACTCGCAGACAAAATCATACAATATGAAGATCAGCGGCTCTTACGGTCATTTTTGCCAAATTGTTAATCTTTATAACTATAAATAAATAATGCGGATGCTCAAAAGAGAAATAAAAAGGTTGCAGCACAATTATGTTCCTGCGGTGTGAATGGTGCCAGGGAGCCATATGGTGCTGCTTGAACCGGCAGTTTACAGCGAGGCTAAGTATAAATACTGTAGTATAAATTTACAGCCTTCACCACACAAGCTACTTCTCATGAACGATTAGTTACATGATGTATGTCTAACAACTGGCAGGTATAACAGTAGTGTACTGAACTGACAGTTTGTTTGTTTTTAACCAGCCAGCTGTTATAGTTTGACTGCATGTACGGAAATATTCACATTTGAAAAATATCGCCTATTAATGTTTATTCCTTCTGCTGCTCCCCTTTAGGGTTTGGCTGCAACTGACCTCATCCCACCTCTATCTTTATGTCACACGAGTCCTCCATCAGTGAACCTCCTCTGAGGTCTTCCTCTTTTCCTCCTGCCTGGCAGCTCCGTCTTTAACATGCTTTGTTTAATATATGCACTATCCGTCTTCTGCACACCTCAGCCTTGCCTCTCTAATTTTGTCTCCACATTTTGTCTCAACCTAACACATTTCTAATCCTGTCCATCCTGATAACTCCCAATGAAAATCTTAACATTTCAGCTCTGCAACGTCCAGAATCAGCGTCTTGACTTTTACCCACTGACATCTCCAAACCATACATCATAGCAGGATTCACTACCAGCTTGTAAACCTACCTTTTGCTTTTGCTGCTATTCGTCTGTCATAAATCACCCCTGACACTAGTCTCCACCCACTCCACCCTGCCTCCATGCTCTTATTCGTCTCTCTCCTGGTTTTTAAACTCATTTTGGGAGTATGCAATCAGTTCTGTCTGTCGCTCTCTGTCGGTTTGTAATCAGTTTAGCATCCACAGTTTTCAAAATATCATGTTCAGATTTTATGGGATGGTAGATACCAATAACAGCTCAAGCGAATTTAATTTACGTGAAAATCAGATGATGCTTAAGGCCAAACCAAATATCTGAACGGATGTGGAGAGAGCTGTACAATGCACTTTTTATTTTCTTCCAACATGACACACTACAACATCACAGTGACAACATAACCGGCTTATGGCATCATATTGTAATAAAAACATTCAGATGTCAGCATGTTGTGATGAACGCATTATAAAACCTTAAAGTTTAAGTTTAGGCCTTGCCCTTCAGGAGGAGATACGCTCTGTGAATGCTCTCGTTTAACCTTCTGATTTACCTACTTATGAGAAAATGTCACAAAGATTAATTTGAATGTGATGGATCGTTAACTGGATGTGGAGCAACTGCGTCAATGTGCAACAAAATATCTGACGGACGTTTCCAGCACCTTGTTGGATCTCTGAGGCAGTTCTACAGGCAAAAGCCCAACTGGGTAGTAATAAGGTATACCTAATGATATGACCAGGTAGTGTATTTATGTCCTAAATGTCAGAAAACTGAAGGACCATCCAGTGTTCTGCTAATTTAACTTTAGCATTTTTATGGTATCTACATTTTTTCCACCCTGTTTTTTTTGTTGTCCACAAATTTTAACTGAATATTAGTTTCATCCATCCATCCATTCGCTGCCACTTATCCTTTTTAGGGTCGCGGGGGGTGCTGGAGCCTATCCCAGCTGTCATAGGGCGAGAGGTGGGCTACACCCTGGACAGGTCGCCAGTCCGTCGCAGGGCTAACACACAGGGACAGACAATCATTCGCACTCACATTCACTCCCGCATTCACACCTATGGGCAATTTAGATTGTTCAATTAACCCAGTGCTTCTCTATTATTTTCTGTTTGCTGTTGCTGTTGAGAAGGACTGAATTAACCTATCCCCACAAAGTGCATGCCTTTGGGCTGTGGGAGGAAGCCGGAGTCCCCGGAGAGAACCCACGCAAACACGGGGAGAACATGCAAACTCCACACAGAAAGTGCCACCGTGCTGCCCTGAACATTATTTTATGGACCTATATTTTGCATAAAGACGGTCTTCATATAACCATGAAAATAGTTCTTTGTTTCTTATGTGTGAAAGGAAACACGTAAGCATTCCTGGGAAGAATAGACGTGTTTAAAGAGAAACACAATCTAATTCAAAAATTAGAAGTTATGTGTAAAATCAGTAAAAACACCTGACATTTGACCCAGACACTGGATCCCAGTGCTCTACGAACACTTAAGTTTTGCTTTCACTGTTTAATAAAGTTTACAGTTAAAAAAAGATCAAGGTTTGGTTAAAATAGATCCGCTGCGATGTTAAATATATTTTATAAGCTTCCATTTTCTGCCAACAGCAGTGCACATACTTACTTACACCACCACTGTAGCGTGGGATAAGTTTGAAACTTAATTACAGGTCAAAATAATACCTTACACAAACAGGGGAGATCGTGGCTGCAGGTTTTTTATAACAGCATCTCATCTTTTTATGACTTGTACATAATGTATGTTGGAAGTTGTGTTAAAACTTAATACATTTCAGTGATTTACTTGTTATTAATGTTTTTTTACATTACAAATGATTTTACTATTTAAGGTATTTATTACATTACACAAATTTCTAGCATAGAATTTATAAACAATATATGCAATATGACAGCAAGCATAGAAGGGCGAGGTTTAGTGTATTCACATCTGGTGAGTTTGGGATTAATTGACATACATCCCTGAAAGACAAAAATAAACCCGCTGATCTGATACTTCCACTCAGCGAAACACAACCCGCCACAGATTTCATTAGCTAACGTGAATCCTCTTTGGGATCTCGCTGCCACAACAGTTGGCCTGCCAAGGCTGTCGTTGCAGATGACAGAAAAGTCCTGGTCTGCTGTTTTTCTTCAGGAATAATGTGTTATGTCTTCAGCAAGTGGCCAGGGACAGCCCGCGCTGCGCTTCTGTAAGGCGATTCTACTGCCCACACTCCCTCTTGCCCCTTGACTTCTCCCTCATTTTTCCAAGTAGGCCACATAATTTAGGTCCGTAAAACTGGCTACAGTTTAACATGCTTGGTAAATCTCCAAGTCTGACTAGCGAGCGCAGACTCCTGACAGACGCCGACCACACCTGTGCCGGTCACACAGCCGTTATTTAGTGTTCTACGGATGCTTCACACCAATGCGAGAAATTAATAAAATCTATTTAAAACACTTCAAGCTTGAGTGCTGTACAATATTAAACAGTACGGCTTTGTAGCATTGTGTGAAAAAAGCAAACATTGACTTGAAATGGTTACTGGCTAAAGTTCATGTTTGGAGTCCATATTTTACCGTGTACAAAGAGTTAAATGTTTAATAGCCAGAAGAGGGCACACTGACAGATTCAATTAGGAGGCTATTTTAGACGCGTGCAATATTCACAGTGTGTCTGACAATCCCCCCAACCTCCCCCTGACTTAATAATCTGAATTATGTCTTTTCATTTGCCAGGACCTAATGGTGCGCTAGCACAGCTTGAATTCCTGTTAGTCCTGGCCTGAGCAAAAACTAACAGAGAGGTATTTACATTTAGGTCTCGGAGAGCACTTCTCCATGTGGCACAGAGGTCTGACGGTAAGAGAAGTGACCTTGTGGTCAAAGGGTGACATTTTGAATAAGTGAAGCAGCTGCACAAAAAAGAAAAAAAAGAAACAGAGAAAAAGATCTCCCTGTTACCTCAACCCTTCAAAGGCTCTTGAGCAAGGCACTAGTGTTACAGCTCCAGCAGAGATGGTCGGCAGCATGAAATAAATGAGCAGCTGCTTTGCAATCTTTGCATTCAATCTACAGATAAGTCGAAAAGACGCGTGTTGGTCTTGTAAGGTCTGTGAACTGGATCCCGTCGGCTCGCCTAGTCAAGCGTTCATATTCCAGCAACATTGACGAACCTGCTACGATACAGTTTTAACATCAGGGTGCATTTTTAGCTGAATGGCTGTTAGTTTTATTCTCATAATTTTAACAAGTTGGACATAGAATGATTGATAGTTGATATTTGTTTGATGATACTGCTATATATGATATGATTGGGTATTTTTTAGGTATTTAGTAGCTGTTAAATATGAAAAGAAGTTTTTTTTTTAGTCAACTATCTGTATTTAAACTCTAAAGCTAATCATTTTTTGTGGTTTGCTAGCATAGCTTGAGGTAAGCAGGCTATATAGAGTTAGCAATGCTTGTCAGGTTTGCCTTGTAGCAACCTAGCTATCTCACGGATGCAACATAAATGTTATCTTTTTTTCAGTGTGAGTAAAAATGCTAATATATTAATAATCTAGTTTTTATTATCACACCTAGACTTATTTAAATGTCACCATGAAAATAGAACTGCAGAATCTGACTAATGTAAAGCGAATCTAAATGTGTCAGACTTGTTGGCAGGTTGTCGTTTCATTTCTTTTGGCTTTTCCTTTCCTTGGCATTGGCAGCTGGACTCTATGTGATGACAACTCAAACACTGATTGGCTGAGGCAGATGTTATCCCGCGAGCATCGTGCAAACGTCGGTCTCCACAGGACGAGAAAAACCACTCGGCTAAATCGGGATGTGCAGCTCTTTGTAAAAGAAAGCTAAACATGTCAAACAAAGCAGTCTCACAGTGTTTTGGTTTGAATCTAATTTCATTGCATTTCTACATTAAATTTTAAGGCTTGACATTTTTCCCCCTTGTACAGAGATCTATTTCAAAACCCAGGTAACAGGTGAAGTCAAGTTGAGTTGTATGGCTCCGGGTGGTTGGATGTCTGAGCTACAAAAACAGCAGCCAAACCCCTGAGCAGCAGTGAAGAGTCCAGCAATTCATATGTTTCTGCATTTCTGCTTTACGGTAACTAAATATGCTGTTGGAGCTCCTCTCTTTACTTAGACTGACTGCACGGAGGCATCTACATTTAAAATCTCTTTGTAGCGTTACGTGAACACCGCAAAAGAAAAAAAAGACTCTCCATGTGCGGCTTCATTAGACAAACGCACCACACATGGCAACGTCTCGACTGAGGAGAAATAACGAAGGCGACTCGAGTTTCACATTTCTGACCACTTGTCCTGAACTCCATAGCAGAAGTGTCTCATGGAGAGAGGGTGAGATGACAAAATGCTCATAAATACAGCAGGGAGGATAATGAGTGTATTTAGGTTAAATGGTCTGGAGAATCACACAGGGATACACAAACACTGCTTTAAGCTAATTACTCCCTAGATAACTTGTAAGAAATAATAACAATGATTTATTTGTACAGCAGGTTTTCAAAAACAGCTCCAAAGTGGTGCAAACATAAGACGTCATGCAACACTGATACAACAGAAAAAGAACCTAATGGTTTGTTTGCTGGAAAAAAAACAAATAAAAACCTTTAATTTATGCAGAAAATTAAAAAAAAAAAAAAAAGATTAATTTTGCTTCCTACGTGTGGTCATGTATTAAATTTGTTTATTTATGGTATGCTCCGTACTATAAATTATGACGTTATGCTTGTGGCCTGGACTAATGAATGATGTTTGATCAAGAGCAACAAAGCTATTAATCAGCCGATGAATGGAGCTAAAGAACAGTTACAACTCAGGTAATGCAGAGCACTTAAACTGGGGCCACCAACAAGGCTTTTTAGTGGTGTTATTTTCAAATTAAGTGTGCATAGAATAAGTACAGGTTATTAAAGCTCTGGACAGCCAGTTGCAGCTTGGCAGGCTGTGGGCAGTATAAAAACAATGCACAGGGCAATTATGCTAGGCCTGGCTATTAAAAAAGCTACAGATGTGTTTCATACTAATCACTGTGGTTATGTTACCCTCCATTTTCTCCTCATTTTCTTCTTCTCCTCCAAGTCTTTTCATGCGAACGTGGGTTGAATGCATGTAATTGTCAAAGCCGTTTATTCTTTAACTGAAAATGCACTTTAGTGGTATTTTCTGAGACAATTAAAGCAGTTTGTGAACTGCTCTGATAAAAAGACTCGATATGAGTTGTGCTATTTAACATTTATCAGTCAGCGTCGTGTTTCTTGGTTTATCTTGCTTTTTTGTTCTACTTCTCTTGTACAGGTTGTGATATATGGATTTGCAGATTTATGCTTCTTTTCGTTTGTTTCTTTGTGAGTGCTTCTCTGGAAAAGCAATCAGCCACTTTTGGGACAAAAAAAACCCCTCAATCTTGAACTATAAAATATTACCAAAAACACTGCGGGATGCTCTATGATCCAACTAGAAATTTAAATCAAGAGGTTCTAAGTTAACCTTTGGCGTTCTTCTCTTAAATTATTGCATACATGCTTTGAGCCCATGCGCTGTACTACTGTGTAACAATAACATCAATTATCCAGTAATATGGCTTGTTTTGTAATATAGCTTGGCAATATAAACACATGGGGACAATGTGTTTTTCACAGAGCAATTTATCATGTTTACACCACTTTCCACCTTTCCAATAATAGACCCTTATTTAGTTAATATGCCTACAGACGTTTTCAGTGGAAAACCCCTCAATTCTGTTCTATAATCTGATGATAGGATCAGTTGATTTTCTGCAGCTCACTTGCTGTAAAAACAGTGTAAGTTCTAGGTGGATTGCTCTTGATGAAAGAAGCATGGTCCAAAAGTCATTTATTGGCTGTGAAACCTCCAAATGTGTAGATTTGTTTTTCTCAGGTCTAACGTTACATATTAAAAGGTTTTTGGAGCCGTTATATACTGTGTGAGCTTAGCAAAGCATCAGATTGAACACTGAATGACTTCCCTGTTGATTTTCTAGTTCGGTCTAATGTGTGTTGTGTCACAGTATGAGTTTAAATTCCTGAAAAAGAAGTTGCTAAGCTTGAATCCACAAGATTTTACGAAATGCTCCACAGAAACACTTCACAAACAATAGGAAAAACAAAACTGGAGGTAATGAGTCCAGATGTGGAGACAAAGTTTTCAAATTACACCCTTACTGCTTATGTAGGAGGGGAGAGAGGGGAATTAGAAACCAATTAATTTGAGTAACAGATCATCAGCAAGTGTGAGCACCTCTATAACAGCAGAAACTTTTGCAGTTTGCTGGTCTGAAGCGCTCGGGTGTGTTTAATCACAATGCAACAATCTTCCTAGGAGGGGTAGGCTAACCCTCCCTAACCTTAACCCTAAGGTCAGACCTTGTAATGCACAAAAAAACTGCAAAAACCACACCAATGGTGACCCTTCACACTCTACTATTTAACATGCCAACTGAAAACTGTAAAGCTCATGATGGTACAGTTAGAAAACGACAAAACAAGTATGGTTAGTTTTTCAGCCACTGGACCTGAGCGCCTTTCAGCAAAAGAGTCGACAATGAAACTCATCTGTGTTTAAAGTCTTCTAGAGGCAAATGTGAGGCCATCTGTCCGACTGAATCCCAAGCACACAGGCAACTCTACAACAGAGTGACTGAAAAAGAAAAGAATCAAGGTGTCGCAACGGCCCAAATCAAAGTCCAGACCTCAACATGTTTTAAATGCTTTGGTACGACTTTAAGAGAGCTGTGCATAAATGGATGGCTGCAAACCTCAATGAACTGATGCAGTGTTGTTAAGAAGAGTTGGCCAAAATTCCTCCACATTGATGTGAGACACTGATAAAGTCACACAGAAAACAATCACTTCAAGTTGTTACCTCTGAAGACGGTTCTAAAAGCTACTAAATCACGGATGCATTTAGTTTGCATGAATTTTTTTTTAACAAATAATTATATTAAAGGCAACTATAAGGTTTTCAAGGAGTCAACATACAACTGATTATCGAACTGCTGAAGCAAAGCCAACACAGTGACCATATCTTCTCAATTTCATTCAGTTCAATTCAGTTTCATTTATATATCAACAAATCACAACAGCAGCTGGCTCAAGGCGCCACTTCCATCGAAAATCATATTAATAAACTAAGTAATATGTCTTTATTTTTCAATAGATTGTTTGTCATCACAGTATACTCCAGGTTTATTACATTGTTTTATTTCACCCACAGATTTTTTAAATTATATGTGTAAACACATTTGATATTTTATTTTTAAAGCAATAAAGTGCAAAAACAATAGTACCGATCCAAAGTCGCCCTTGGACAGTTTTCATTAATTAAAAATTGAGAACTGTAGAAAGTAAGATTTTTGCGTTATATCATCATATTAAATCTTGAAACTGTACAATGTAAAAGTCAGTGCAATAAAAGTCTCAGATGTATCACCTAAATTATTTATGTCAGTGACTTAATGTCTCTTAGCAGTGACGTTCCTCACTGGCTCACTGTTTGGGGTTCTGAGATTCTATTAAAAGGCAGGTGATCAAACTTCATGCAGCCTTTGCATTGCATATAAATATATTTTAAACTGTTATGTAATGTAACC
>VUQR01037140.1:3144-24976 GCA_015108515.1 Hemichromis elongatus
TTTTACATGCATCTGCATCGCTCTCACAACTCTTTTCAGTATCTGGTGCTCAAGCTGGTGCAGAGCCAGTTCTGCATGGGTGAGAACCAACCCACAGTTCAACAGGTGATTTCTTGTGGTGGCCCCTCCTAAAGCCACTTTTTTTTTCCAGTCGGTTTACCTTTGGCCTTAATTTTATTATAGGGTCAAACCCTCAACTTCAGTAGAAAAGAAACATCATTGAGCCTTTGTATAAGTTTACACTTCGGTTGGGAGTCAGACTAAATTTGCCCCAAACTATTGGATACCGTGTTAAAGCCAAGTTCATTCAAACATAAAGACGGATGAAACTGAATTATTTCCTTATTTAACAAAACAAGACATCTTTCTGTTCCTGCCTTATGATTTTAACTTTTTTACAGTGACAGTCTTCAGCAGATGACATCAGCTGATTTGCTGCAGTGCATGTAATGCGAATTGCAATGAGTAAAAGTCAATATATCATGTCAGGCAAAATATCCAGTGTCAGGATGTTTGTTTTAAAAGTTTTGACAGCATATTATTACTGTGGTATTAATCTTGGAACAATATGATCTGTTTTATAAACGTATATCTGCTGTATTAAAGCTTGTGGGAACACACTGAGGATGTTGTAAATGTAAAAAAAAAAAAGCAATTCAAATGGCTAGTTGTGTGGATTTTCTCTTTATACAAACAAAGCATGTGACCTTTGGGGGATAATGTTGGTAGCAATTAATCACTGTCATCTTTAAGGTCGTAAAAAAGTAATTATCAGCGTGATTCTGATTTCAATTTGGCACAGATGTAGGATGGGGAGTTCCCCCATATAAGGAGTTGTCTTTGATCACCAATTGTCCCTGCAAGCCAGGAAGTATAAAAACCAATCGGTTGTAAAACCACCGTCTTTAAGAGGTTGCATGAGAGTAGTGCTGGGTTTGGAAAAGGGAAAACGTCTCATCTTACAATAATGAGCCGAAATATTTCTGCTACAGTAAACATGAATATAAACAACATACTGAATTTGTCAGCATACATTTCACGAGTCTTTGCTTTAAACTGGAGAGACTCGAGGCTGTACACAGGCTGCAGTACTTTCCATCTCTTTCTCTTCTGCTGCTCACAGCTGCAGTAGCTGCTGAATGACTTTCACACACAAACAGACAGTCGCTCGCTCTCTCTCTCACACACACACACAGGATCAGGACACCTTGAATTCCAGTTATGTTCAACAGAGATTCCTCTGCGGTGTTTTGGTTGGACAGGCGGGACTTCTCTCAGGTTTTTTGACATCTTTGATTGATGAACTTCTTGGGATATTGGATGTCTGGTTAATTAGAAGGTTGAATTGAGCCACTGGAAAATAGTCTGTGTTGCCTTTGGTTTCCCTCCTCTCTTCTTGTGATACAAGCGGCACACATCATTCTTTTCCCCCCGCTATGACTGAGCTTTCCCAACATCCTACTTAAAGTATTCAATGTGTCAAATTAAATATCAGAAATATATTATACCCTGAAATGGAAATTAATAGTATAAAGAAAGATTCTTTAAGTACCTTTTTAGCCATAAAAATTGTTGGTGGTAACCATAAACAAGACATACATGATATAAGTGAAATCACTCGGAATCGCTTTTTTTGTATGCAGGTTCTAAGTGAATCACTTTGCTTCCCTGAGTGCAGTCTCTCATTGTTTTATTCCTGGTGGGAATAAAACAATGAGAGTTAGTTATGGTCTAACCTTCCTTATCATTTCTCAAGTGATAACCTGAATCAAATGAGAAATGTAAGTATTTACACTATGCTAACTATGTCATTAAAGGTAACATATGCTGTATATAAAAGATGGACATATCCACCTTCACATTACTCACTGGTTTGTGGATGTTTGAGTTTCAGATTTACTGGAGCCAGATGTGTCCATGTTTGAATGTGGTCAAAGTTCAGTTAACACTAGCAAACTTGGTAATGAAGCAGCACTTATGTACCAGCTAATTAGAGCTAAGTCATTGTCTTTTTTTAAACAGCTCCATCACACCCTTTCCTTTGTATCCTCCTCTGTCACACCAAGCCTCTGCATGTTCTCCTCACCAGCTCCTTCGTCCTTTTCCCTCTTACCTCTTGTTAACCCTTTAAGACCTACCATAGAACCAAGTCGGCCAGAGCTTATCTTTATATTTTACCTGCTGTAGTGCTATTTTTGGGAGCATTTCAAGTTGTTATACATCAATACAACTGTTAGAGCCCAAATTTTAATAATATGTAATCATTCAGTCCATAGTAACTACCTAAACAAGCAAGAAAGTGCAATAAACTACTCTTTTTTTTTTACATATTTTTCTAGTTAGAGAAATTTGAGAGGCTTATCCCTCAAAACTGTAAATACAAAAAAGTTGCACAAAATAGTTTCCAACCACAGGAAATTTAATTTGAGTGTCTTCGTAGTTTTATTTTTGAGATACACCAATTTTTGTATTCTGCAGGAAAAACGAAAATAAATATCATAATGCAATTTTGCAAGAAAAACAGCATGTGCATAAAAATAAAATATTTCCAGGAAAGCAATTCGAGTTCTAAGCATCCCAGAGACTAAACAGAAAAGCATAAAGTCAAACATGAATTTTAAAATTCATATTTGGGGTTATTAGCCATTGAAGGAAAAAAAAAAAATTTTTTGTGAAAATGATGACACTTCCGGTTTCGGGCAGGAAACGGCGGACATACGATAGTTCGTGCTGACCTCTGAACTAACATAGGAAGTGTTTTGAACAGCTGAGCAGATCGGCAAAACGTGTTTCTGGAATATAATGTTTTTGTTGCTGCCAGTGGTTTTTACGCAAATTTTGCAAAGCTTTATGTGGAAGGAAACAGTGACCTAGGATACGCTGATGGCACAACATGTAAGTACAAACTCTGCGGTTTCATATGCAAAAAAAATTATTGCGCTAGCTTACGTGTTTGCGGTTCTAGGCATTTAAAAATAGTTATGCAAAACGGAGCGGTGCCGCTCTGACCGGCCTGAAAGGGTTAAACTTCCCTTTTGCACTTTTTGCTATTCTTCTGTCCCAAATCACCCTGGCAATCGTCTTGTAATTACTGCCAAGTAGCAAACTAATAAAAAAAAAAGCTGTAATATTAGTCCCCAAAACTCGAGCACTAACTACTTGGGCAGGCTGTACCTTATAACAGCCTGTCAGATAATTTAATTAAAAATCCTCCAAACGACACCAACTCATTTACCAGCTACATGCGCCTATTTAAGTATTGAGAAAACTTGCTATGCAGTAAAACAGTATGGATAGTTTTTCTTTCTATATTGCACCAATCCTGTTTTCATGGCCAATGCAATTAGCGTAGCTGGTTAGCTTAAACTGTCAGATACTCTCCTTTTCCCCCCATGACACGCTACATGTGTACAGCTTGGATCACTTTGTCTCCCTCTCGCTGGAATGCAAACAGAAAACAGCCTTTGAAAACGCATTTTGTTCTCAAGGTAGCTCAGCAGTGAGCGGTTAGGCTAAGGAAGTCCTCTTTCTCTCTCCGGTCCAAAAGTGCCTACTGTTATTCATCTCACCTGTCAGTGGTTCTGTTGTTGTGGTAGCTGATCGGTATAGGCTAATATCTCATTTCTTATTGTTTTCCCCACAGCTGCTCCCTAGAAAATAACGGATAGAAACAACGACTTGCATGTTTCACTGTCACCTGTCACCATCTGGTCTATGAAATTACTGACGACAGACAGCTGTAAACCACTTGGCACCATTTTCTCTCAACATATTATTGTATTCCCAAACCTGCACCACAAGACTGAAGGATTTATGAAGTGAGACAGACTGAAAAGGATGAGTATGGTTCGGACCTGCGCTAACATATGGAGTTTACCACAGGAGAGTTACACAACACTTTATGCATGAAGACGGGCCCAATAAAAAGGCAATTTGTCAGTTCGGGTTCAGCTTTATTCTAGATTTTTTTATCCTGGGGAAACCTGCTGAGGTTTAGCAGGCTTTCGATATGAGCAGCAGCGGCAGCAGCAGCGGCGGCGAGATGTCATTAACTCAACTACTTCCTCTGTCAGGTACATTACACTCCATTTATTTGTGTCTCATAAACGTCTAATGTGTTAACAGCCTCGTGTATTTGGTGACACCTGGTCAGATACGCTTACCCAAAGAAAGCACACTTTGTCAATTAGAAGGTGTACGCCGACTCGGAGCTGAAGAGAAGTCGCTCTGTTCTCTTTTTTTCTCACACTGGCAGAGAAAGAACAAATACCTCGGCCATGTGTTACAAATCAAATGGAAATGATGGAATTAAAATGAAATGGGGCACTGAGATAACCATTTAATTAGCGCTTGTGGTAGCGATCAGGATGAAATCCAAGAGTAAAGTCGTGACTGTTGCGCGACTACTCCTTATCCAATCTATCCTTTCAAAGCTTTGCAGCAAAGGACTCATTTCACGCCTGTTATAACGCTACAGCACCTGGTGCCTTATGAGGATATGGATTTCTTATATGAAAATTTAGATTAGATTGGATTTTAGCGGTTTCCTATCCACTCAGCTTTAAGGCGCCAACGCCCAAATAAAGAATGTCGAGAAATTGAGAGAAATCGACTTCCTCTGGCTGCACACTTCAACGACCGGCGTTCAGTTTTTACACCCTTTGGATTTAAAGAGCCATGAAGGTATTCAGGACTGCCAGGGGAAGACCTGAAGGAAAATAAAGAAATCTTTCACCTCAGCCTAAACACGGGTGCACACATAGTAGCAAAGGCACATAAACAATGTGAAGTTGGACTGATCGCACAGTTTCAATCAGGCCGCGTAGCCAAAACACAAACGTAAAGCTTTCCGGGAGTCGGGGGCAGGGCCTCCTGAAGCGGCTGAAGCGCTTAGACTCCCGCTCACATTTACAGCGTATGTTTATAATCATCACCTCCCCGGCTTGATGAAAGGACATTTAACAAGATGGTGACTATCACGCTCATAATTCGGCCGACACTTTTTCCTCTCTCATCAATTTCCCATTCGCAGTTTGCTCAGAGAAAGTATTTGTCTGTTTGAAAACAGGAAGTGGGTTCAGAGAAAAGGGCCTCCCGAGTCTGAGAGCTGCCAGACTGAAGGGTTGCAAAACTTAACCAGGACAGGACAGGAATGGGTTATATCTAACTGGATTTTATAATCTAAAAGTGACATGCCATAAACATATCATCAGTTTGTTCTTATTAACAGTGATAAGATCATTGTATTTTTACCTCAACTGAAAAGGCCCAGAGACTATTTTCAAGTTAAGTTTTTTATACTGCCAAGGCAAGCTTAGGCCAAGGAGGCTGTGATATGTGGCTCTGGTGTGTACTGGATAGTTGCTTTTATAGAGTTAAACATTCGATACAGGCAATAGGGGAAAACTCTCAGTGAAATAATCGCTCGTTTTCTTTATAAAACAATAAAGTGTTTCACTGAAGTGTTTAAAGTGAACGCATACGGTACGGCCAAAAGAAAGCTTTAGCAGTCGCTGCAGTTCTGCAAAAAACTAAGTACACCCTTACTGCTTTGGCAGGAATTAAGAGGGTAAGTAGGTAGCCAAGTGCTGCTAAACAAATGCACTCGATTAACAAGTGTGAGCAGCCCTACAAAAGCAGACATTTTGACTGTCTGAGGCATTCGGGTGTGTATCAGCACAATGACACGATCTACCCATGAGTGGGCATCACAGCAAGTTCAGACCATTTTTCACAAAAACTGCAAAACATAAAGGTTTGCACAGTTGCATCTGTTCAAAGCACCAACGTTCAGGAAATTATCCTTTGAACAGAGATGACCAAAGTGGAGATGTTTGGCCATAATCTACACTTCCACATTTGACAAAAAACAAACACCTTAAATTATTAAGCACAGTGGTGGAGTGCTGATAATTTGGGCTTGTTTCCAAGCTGCAGGATGTGGTCAAGTTGACATCCGGTAACTGATGTTGACCTAAATTGGGTTATGCGACAGGACAACGAATCTGTGCACAGCAGCAAACCAACAACAGAATGGCTGAAAAAGAAAAGAATCAAGAGCCCCTTTTCCGTTACTAGGTACTCGGATCGACTCAGCACGGTTCGCCACAGTCGTCAGAGTTTTCCATTATGGTACACGGTAACTGGTACTTTTTAGTACCTGCTCATCCGGGATTCCGAGCGATCCGAGCAGGTGCTAAGAGTAGTAGCTAGTAGCTCCAAAGGTAAAGCAGTTCATTTGCTAATTTGAAAGGTTGGTCACTCAATCGCTGGTTGTTCTAGTTGGTGTGCCAAAGCTTCCTTGGGTAAGATGAATCCCAAGTCTCTCTCCGAGGGGTTCATCAGAGTGTGAAGGTGTGTAATTGTTAAATAGAAAGCGCTTGGTTTCAGAAAGCATGAATGGGTGAATGAGGGATGCTGTATAAAGTGCTTTGAGAGCTTCTGAGTAGAAAAGCACGGGGAAAAAAAAACTACCAGCTATTTAATCATAGAGTGTACTGAAAATATTTTTATTTATATATATATATATATATATATATATATGACTGTATTACAGAGTAAACCTTTCCTGTTAGAAAATGGACTAAGCCAAGGGATTTACAAACTTAATAAAAATTGTTAAATGTAATTCTGAGAGCTTCGTTCTCAAGCAGATTTATTAAATAAAATGATGTACAAAGGGAGGAAGAAGAACTACTGTTCCCACAATCTTAAACAGCAATATTACTTATTGGTGGAGGTCACTGTGACCATGGAAATGTTTAAACCACCAAGGTCAGGTCATGTGGCACCATGAACACGAAAAGGATTAAATTCAAGAGAATTAGAAGTACATAAACGGAGAATCTGGGATTCATTCGTGGGTTAACAGTTTCTTCACCATTAAAGTATATATATATATATATATATGCACTACAGCATATACTACAGTATGCAGGAGAATCTTTTTTCCATTTTCAGTTTTGTCTTTTCAAGTTTTCACTGGGTCAGGCTGATTTATTGGGCACACATTGGTCCTTAATTGGATACTTAATAAGCCATCTACACATCTGCCAACTCCTAAATAAGGGCAGGGATGTGTTTAAGTTTCCCTGATTCTATATGTCTGCAAACTCTAAAATAACCTCATCAGTCTGGCTTTCATTAGAAAGTTGAAGTGTCCCACCCATGACAGTTTTAAAGCTCTTATTGAGGACAGGAATCCGGTCCAGTATTTCAAATTTTGTGGAGAAAAATGGAATGGAAATAGAAATAGTGATATTAAAATGCATCTCAGCCTTCAAGTTGTGAAGTGGAACACAAACTTAAGCTTCGTTTTTGTTTTTTTGTTTTTTTTTTACAACAGATGAAGAAATCTCCATTTGTTGAGCAACTTTGTAACAACACAGTCAGGAAGTGTTCAACAATCCTGGGAAGTCAGTAACCCCAGTAAATTTTCACTCTGACCTTCCTGACCACGGAAAACCTCAGAATGTCGTCCTTGGAGGCTGAGTGAGAGGCACAGGCAAGTTTCTAACCACATTATATCATGTCAGTGTCACTGAAACAAAATTAGGTTCATGATTTTTGTTTTTTTTTAAAATGTAAAAACAAGAAGCTAAATTTATTTTCTTAAGAATAATTCTGGCTGTCAGCAGTATTTCATGTATTCACTGTCCATGCTCTGTGACATATTTTAGTATTTCTAACACAAATATCTAGCAAGTCCATAAAAGTCGCATTTCATCTGTCAGTTTGTTACCCTGAAATAAAATGAAACATCTGTGTGATTATCACTGCTAACAAATGCGGACATATTTTTCATTAGAACTAGCAGTGCGGTATATGCTGCATTTTTGCATTTATTTGAGCACTGACAGTAGTGAGAAGGCATTTGTAGTTAACATCTTTTCTCCACGAGTTCCTCATCACAAATACATGAAGTGCTTTTTGGACGTCTACAGAGTCTGACCTTGATTAAGTTTTGGCTGCTTTTATCTTCATTCGCTTATTAAGTGGATCGGATATCAGAGAAGACAACAGATATAGGCAGTGACTTTTTTTTTTTTTGTTCCTTTTTCTCTTTCTAATTTAGCTTTTTGGATAATATTTTGTTTCTGCAGCGAGTTACTGTCCACAGTTAACAGCAAGAATTTGGACGCAGACCTTTTCCTCAACCTTTTGGCCCTTTGTCTGGACTAGAAAGGCCTGTTTCTGCCATGAAAACTAAACAAACTCCACAGTGTGGGGAGCTTTGTAGGATTCTGTCATAGAGAAGAAGAGGAAGGAGAAGAAACAACTTCTGATTGTTCTGTGATGAAGCCACAACACAGCTGTCTGTCACTGAAAGTATTGTTATATTCTGCGATAAACAATGTTAAATGGAAGGAAGCTGAAGCAGAAAGGAACCATTTCTTCTTCTGCATTTTAACAGTGGCTCATTGCCCGTGTAGATGGAGGTATTTGTAGAAATGCCCAGTGTGGATGCATGAAAAAGGCACTTTGGACCGATGCAATCTGCTCTGTATAGCAGGATTAAACTTCCATGGCAGTGCCACAGACAGGCCGTGATGTGGTACCGAGCTGAAGCATCCGAACTGGATGAAACTACTGCATCTCTAGTTAATAAAAATCAGACACGCACAAGGTATTCAACAGCAAAGTCATCAGTGTTTGTTATAATTGAACTGTTCATTCACAGAATGTCATGTTAACGTTCTTGGAAGGTCGTGTCATTCTTGGCTTTGCGGTGAAATTGATTGTGTCTGGCTAATATTTTGCAGAAGTATAACTCTGTTAAAATCGCTTCCGCTGTCGAAAGGCCGTGTGCCGCGAGGCCCGCCAGGACTGTATTTCCTGCTATTGACTGCTAGCCTCTTGTTTTTACCTGCTCAAACAATAACTTGGCACAAAGCCTTTTGAGCAGGAGACGTCAACATGTGCAATGGTACAGATCTGTGTGAGATGAAGGGCCGTCAATGCAGTTTTACCCAATACACTGAACAAGTGGACTGCAGTGAGTAGATGATTGATATCTGAAAGAGGCTGATGAGGTCAAGCCTGTGAACTTTGAAAATAAATGGGCAGTATTATCCCTCATGTCAGCAGCAACACGCGGCGATCACGTGAGCGCAGCTCTTTTCACCTCATTTCTCCAATTTCTAGCAGCAGAGGCGTGTGGTTTTACTGGGCAGCGCCCAGGTGTAAATGTGTGCAACGTCTGTATGAATGTGAAGCAGGGTGTTGCTGGAAAAGAACCGCGGCACTCAGCAATCCGTTGCTGGATGAACACAGACACAAAGCTTGAAGGCAGTCAGAAGTGAAAGAACAAACCGGAGCGCACAGAGACCTTCTCAAAGCTGCAGCTTCCATAAAACCGTGTTTGTTTACTGTTTGTCTTCTGTGCTTGATTTTCTGACGTAAACACAGTGCTGGTTCGATAGCTACGTGGAAGGCTTGGATGCCTAACTTTTCATCAGCGCATAAATATAACGCTGTGGCCGTAGCCAAAGCGTAGCAACAAACAAAAAGATAATGACTTGAAATCCCGAACGGCACCAAAAGCTAATCAAGGATGCTGCCCACTGTACTTCAACTGAGGCTTTGACTATGAGCTTAACGTGAGTAGTGCATCCTCTTACGTACAAATATCTCCAGTTATTGCAAAAAGAATGACAGTTTTAGAGCAACAAATATTTCCTGTCAGTTTCACAGCGCTGTTGTGAGTGCATTGCACATTGGTCAGTGAACCGATCATACGTTCAAGTGAGGTTAAGTAGTGCTGTTGTTATTAAGTGTTCCGTGTTTGTTTGATTGCCATCAGTCTGACTGTGGCGTTTCAGTGTTGTGGAGTATTTCAGTGCTTGTTTTTTGCCAGCAATCTGACAGTTGCAGGGAAGAAGCTGTTGAAGAATCTTGTTCTGTGTGTGATGATGCTGTCCGCTCTGTTGTGTCTGAGATTGTATGCGCAGTGTTTGTGTCTGAGCAGAGAGTGAGCTGGATGGAGTGAGTCCCTGATAATTCTCTTTGCTCTTACCAGTTACTGGTAAGTACTGATTGTTCCACCTTAAAACTGTCATTACAAATAATGTAGTTCTTCAGTTTTCTGGTGGGAAGGGGAGCCTGGGTTTGAATCCAGCTGGGGCCCTGTGTGGACTTTACATGATGTCCCTGTGCCTGTGCGGGTTCTCTCTGGGTACCTAGACTTCCTGTGAGCATGAATGTCTCTCTCTCTCTGCATCACCCTGCAACAAACTGGTGATATGTCCAAGGTGTACCCTGTCTTTTTGACCTGTGACAGCTGGGATACGCTTTAGCCTTCATGCAACCCTGAATTGGATACGCAGCTAAAAAAAAACAATGGATGAATGGAGCTTTAAGGTGCATCTGCATTGATTTTACCTTCACCTTTTATACTCTGTCTATAATTTGTCTCCTTACATACACCCATTTGTTATGTTTACAGATCTAAAGCCGGGACTCATCAGCAAATGAGACTCAGTCATCCAACGTAAAATGCTGGCAGCTCTATTTCAGCCCACCCCAAAAGTTTGGCCTCATTTCTCCTTAAAACCGCTGCTCGTGAGACCAGTGCTGAACAGCCTTCTTTTGACAGGACTTTGATTGTCTGCAAATATAATATTTGTGCTTTTCAGTCCCCGACAGTAACACAGCTTCATGTATTGGTTGTCTGTTTGGAAGCAACCCAGACATGCTGTAAAAAAAATAAGATATCACAGTTTATTTTTTTCACTTTTCTATTGTACTCTACAACAGCGGTTCCCAATCCCTGGGCCATGGACCAGTACCGGTCCGTGAATCGTTTGGTTCCGGGCTGCGAGAGTTGAGGCTTAGGTGTGAAATTGAAGAATTCAGGGTTTTTATTGGTTTTTGTCGCTATTATTTATTGGTTTTTTTTTTTAATCGTTAACTCAGTTTCCCTAAGTCTTTTCCCGTGCGTTATGAATAAAATGTATTTTTTTGGTTTTATTTTGTTGTATTTATCCGCGACACCTTAAAGACCAGTCCGTGAAAATATTGTTGGACTTAAACAGGTACGTGGCGCATAAAAGGTTGGGGACCACTGCTCTACAATATTAAGATTTAATATTGCAAAAAAAAATGTAGTTACAGCAAAAAGTGAGTTTAAAGAATTGCTTGACAGCTGACAATCTGTACATTAGGGATCTATGACACGATCTCTTCAAAAGTAAACCAGAACATCATTTAATGTGTTCTTGTTTTGGCATTAATCTGTGAGTTTAAACACTTTCTAAAAGGATTTAATGTGTCACACTCGAGCGAAAATGTCCAACGGAGAATTATTTTGTTTCTGAAAGAGCCATAAACACTGATGCAGGTCAAAACCCTGTGAGACAAAGCGCCTTTTGCAAATCTGTTCTGCCAAATAAACACTCATCCATCCATCCATCAATAACGAGTTTGAGTTCAGGTTTGCAAAAGGAGCACAATTAGAATATTTACTGCTTTGATGTCACATGTGCAGAATAAACAAGAAGCAACATAAGGTAAACTAGACACAGAGCAGCAATAACCTTTGCATTCAAGTTTTGGCGTTCAGTCTAAGCATTAGCAGGAAGGTCCAGAAAACTTTGCCAATGCGGAGTGTAGCTGCCAGTCGTGTTTCTGTTCTTAATAAATATTTTTTTGCCACTTTCCTATGGGAACCATCTGCAGCTTGCATCATGTGAGTATCCAGAGTAGCAACGCTCTGGCACAGTAAGCAGGCAGCGAAGTTGCTGTGTGAGCTGTCGGCTTTAAGGATATATATCACCTCAGCATAAATCAAACCGCGACTCTGTTTATTTTGGCCGCGATCTCGTTCGTCTGTAGTGCTGCCACGTAATGTGGTAACACCTATGTAAAGTCGTGTGAAGTGTTCTGGGAGCCATATGTGCAATCTGCACAACATCACGCAATGATTTAATAAAAAGGTTTGACTTTCGCTAAATTAATTTTCAACAAATGTGATGAATGGCCTCATCGCCAAGTATCATTTCAGATAATAAACCATCGCATCTGCGCGCTTGATTAGGCTGCTTTTGAATGCGGTCCATGCTTTTGCACGCAACTTTTGTCTCTAACAGGTGCTCCAGTGATGCATGCGTAAAGACTATTCAATGTATAATGTTTTTGTCAGTGCATTACTACGCCATGAGGTCAGAAGAGCAGGTTTGCATGATTAGAAGGTTAAAGTTTACGACCCGAGACCACAAAAAAAATCTAATATGATCTTTTTATTATGAGTGATGAAGGGGAACATAAAACGGTGGGAAATATGTGCAAAGATGTATAAATGAAGTAAACAAACACTCAGACACAAATCAAGGAACATGTGCAGAGCGATCTGATGCACACAGTGCGTATTCTTATTTTGGTGTGATTATTGCCTCGAAATAAATGGAACACATGTGGGCACTGACTGTCTGACCTCTGGATCTCTGTGTTCACGTAGACGGTGTGGTCTGAACAAAAATATAAACGCAACACTTTTGTTTTTGCTCCCATTTTTCATGAGCTGAACTCAAACATCTGAAAATGTTTCTACATACACAAAAGACCCATGACTCTCAAATATTGTTGACAAATTTGTGTACATGTGTGTTAGTGAACACTTTTCCTTTACCAAGGACCGATCCAGAGCATCCCAAACATGCTCAATGGGTGACATGTCTGGTGATGGCAATGCAAGAACTGGGATGTTTTCAGCTTCCAGGAATTGTATACAGATCCTTGCAATATGGGGCCGTGTGTTATCGTGCTGCAACATGAGCTGATGGTCGTGGATGAACGGCATAACAATGGGCCTCAGGATCTCGTCACGGTACCTCTGTGCATTCAAACTGCCATCAATAAAATGCACCTGTGTTCGTTGTCCATAACATACGCCTGCCCATGCTAGAACCCCACCGCCACTATGGGCCACTTGATCCACAACGTTGACATCAGCAAACCGCTCACCCACACGACGCAACACACGTACAATATTCATGCTGTCTAATCAGCCCCTTGATATGCCACACCTGTGAGGTGGGCTGGATTATCTCGGCAAAAGAAAAGTGCTCACATGTAGACAGATTTGTGAAGAATATTTGAGAGTCATGGGGTTTTTTTGTATGTAGAAAAATTTTCAGATGTTTGAGTTCAGCTCATGAAAAATGGAAGCAAAAACAAAAGTGTTGCGTTTATATTTTTGTTCAGTGTAGAAAAAGTTGCGTAGAAATGATTGGTTCTTTAATGTTCTTAAAGAAATCAGTCAGAACAGTGTAAAGTTCTTGTCTATTATAAAATAATTAGCCATGATACTTAATCACTTTGTGTGACCATAATAATATATATATAAGAACAAAAAAAACTATCAGAGAGATAGAAAAAACTTTAGGAGCAGCCAAATCAAAATGAGTAAATTCACGCTCAGCAACACCAAAAGGCCTGAAAAAGCCAAGTAAAGTGTATGATTGTGAATTACTTCCTTGATATAAAACCCCCCTTCCACCAGTCAAGCACACTCTTCGCACTCTTAGCAGTCACATCATTGTCAGAATCTACGATCATGAGATGCCTTCATGAATGGCTGCAAGTGGAAATGATGTGTTTACTGATGATGACAGAAATAACAGGATGGGTTTTACTTTCTGCTCTGTTTCAGCCAAATGCTGCAAAACTGATCCAACAGAGTGTTCAGTGGATAATGACACAAAGCATACTTCAACGATAACACAGTAGTCTCTCTGTAATGGACCACGGCAGACCCAGTGACACTTCCATGCTTTTCAGCATCTTTATTCATCCACCCACGGTTGCTGTTAACAGACAGCTGCAGCTCTCTTGCTGCCAGCTCCACACAACACACAACAACCCCAACACAGGACCTGGTGCAAATAATTAAGGCGGCGGGCATGATTGCGGATGGCGTGCAGGTGCGTCTGCCTTCCCTGCACGCCACCGCAGGCCACGCCCACCACACTCTCAATGCAAAGAAATTAGAAATTCTTCCATGACCAAGTCAGTGACCTGATGTCTTGCCATTGTTCTCTATGTGAGTCTATATAAAAACATGTTTTAGGAATTTGTATATTTTTAAACTGCCTAATTATAAATAAAGCATAAACCTAGTTGTTAGGACATTAAAATATCCACATAATTACAAAGCTTTTCTCATTTGGGTCACTTAATTGGGTCTGCTGAAGAACGAATGGAAATTAAAATTCAGTCGCTGTTCAAGTGTTGAGATGCCAGCTGGCTCACTGAGATCAAAAGCCGAGCACAGCAGCTGGGGAGAGTCTGGATTCTTGTCTGGTGAGGAGCAGCTCAAGGTAAGTGCCTTTCATTTGAATTCACAAGCTGAAAGGAAATTCATTCCTTACAAACGTCCACCGTTCAACAACTTGTAGACAACTTTCAGCATCAAATTGAGGAATAAGTTCTCACTCCCATGTTTTGTCAGTGTGTCCCTGACTGCTGAAACCCCAGATCGCCACGAAGTTCACCCCCACCTCAGCCCACCCACCTACTCCCAAACTTATTAGGAACCTGACTAGCACTCCTAATATTTAAGCCATTCATCACAAGTCCAAGCTCTTCCTCTCCATAGAAACTGAAAAGGAAAAAAAAAATTAAAATCTTAACCTTTACAAAGAGCTTAACCTGAGCAATCACATTCTCCCAGTAAAAATCATTAGTTGAAACAGTTTGGCTCATTATAATTTCCAAACAGGATCTCCACCACTGACTGTTGCTAAGTAACTAGTGAGTCATAGCTGGCTGCTCTTATGCATATAGTGCTCCCAGTTACTTGTTCACTCTGGAGACTAGGATGCAACATGATGTGCACTCACCCTGGCCTTAGTTAAGCTTGGTTTCTGTCGTTTTTTTTTCTTCATCACATATCCTGCCAAGTTCTAATAATCCCTTTTGTGACTGTAAATGAGCAGCACCTCTTCTTTTTAAATGACTTGATGAGCTGGCTTTTTAAGATATTTTACTGGATATCCTCATGATATCCAGTTTACTGCTTCTCAGGTAGAATTTTATAAAACCAATCAAGTGCTGGTGGGAGTAAAAGTGGAGTGATTAGGCACTCCCTGTCCACTTTGTTAGGTACACCTGTTCTGCTGCTTAGTAACACAAATATCTAATTAGCCAATCACATTAAAAGCTCTCAGTATATTTAGGCATGCAGACAACCTGAATTTCAGAACATCAAAGAGAAGAAAGGCGATTTAAGTGACTTTAAATGTTTCATCATTGTTGGCACCAGACAGGCTGGTGTGATGATTCCAGAAACTGCTGATCTGCTCGGATTTTCCTGGAAAGCCACCTCTGGGGTTCACAGAGAATGGTCCAAGAAAGAGACTTTGTTAACACCAGAGGTCAGATGAGAATGGCCATACAGCTGCAAGCTGTTAGACAGGAAACAGTAACAGTGTCCACTCTTTACAGTCAACATAACTCTGAAAACCTTAAACCATGTAGAGAGACAACAGAAAATGGGAAAAACTTTGGCTGATGAGCCTTAATTAATGCTGCAACATTTGGATGGTAAGATTAACAAAAATGAAGGCATGGCTCCATCCTGCATTCATATTGTTTCCAAGTGTTGGTTAAAATTGCAAAAACTGTACAACCTTGTCCTGTAATTATACAATTTTATATATATGTGCGTCTGTCCATCCAATATGGGATCACACAAAAATTAATGAAAATCTCTGCCATGGTGCACGTCGAATGCATTCACTGCTGGACTCCAAATCCTTAAAAAAAAGTCTTTTTCTGCATATTTTAGCTATTTAATATTTTACACCTCTGGCACATTCTGGTTAAGAATATTAGTTCCATCTCTACTAGTCTCCCAGCACCATTAACTCTCAGCAGAGAAGCACATTTTAAGAAAGTGTGACTTGCTTTTATCTGTGTTGGATCCTAATAAACTCCTAATGGCATCAATGAGATGTAGTGCTGTAATAAAGTTCTCCCAATGCATTGAGCACAGCCCACCTGTGTTCTGGATCATTAAATGATCCTCATCTCAAAGTAATGTTATTGTAAATCTGACTCTCCCATGTGACAGTCATTACTGAAGTTAACAGTATTACTAGTGCAAGTGAAGTATGGCTGGCACTTAAAGTACTTTTAAAAAAAGCAGAAAGACAGTTATTTGGTTACGCAAGATTATTGATTGATTTTTTTTATGTAGTGTTACATAGTCTATAAGGCACCTTTTTATTTATTTATTAATCTATTTTAATAGGGTTTTTTTTGTCGCATTTGGCACTAATATCAGTGAGGATAGCCAGAAAAACAGAAATGTCTCTTTTTATAATGAAATACCAATAAACACTACCACATGCTTTAAGAAATGGAACCTGAATACGCAGGACATAATCAGTGATTGTGCCAGTGGGACTGAGTGAACAAAGTTAGACTGAAAACCAGATGTTAACTCTTACATAAACTCAAACATGCAGAAATCAGCCTCAATAATTTGCACATTTTCACAGAGCACACATGGACAACTTCAGGGATCTAAAGCCTGAGGCAAAAAAATGCACCTGGTGTGAGAGTAATAATATGGGATTGTCATTTGTGCTTAGAAACATATATTCATTTATACCTAGACACATATAATCATTTAGTGTTAGAGAAATATATTATTTCTAGAGTTTCTCATACTTATCTAGGTCTGCTAAGGCTGTGGGTGCAGGAGTGAGATGGCAGCACATTCACTCCCTATTCTGGCATACCTCATAAACATCTCAAGGCCCTGGGAAGGTTTATCTTACCCTTTGATACGTGGTTTGAGAAGAACAAGTACTTTGTGTCTGTTCAGGTATAAGCGACTTTCTGTTCATGAATTGGCCTGGCGCCAGCTAGCTGGGGAGTCACCCACAGGGTTATCTTGACACACACACACACACACCTACCTGCACACACCCAGTATGAAAGTAACTCAAAAATCAAAAGGGTGACAGGTATAAACATCTGTTACAGTGTAGCCTTCAGTATTTTGGTCATTCTTATTCCATATCTCAAGGTTAACTGTCAATTCCAGATTGATAGTTGCATCTTTGTGCCTTCACGTAATTACTTCTACAGTATCTATCAGACAAAATCCCAGTTCGGAGGGTTCACATATTCTTTACCTGTGATGCTATGAGCTCTGTAGCATTGGGCTCCAGGGCCCCTGGTGGTTTTACTGCGTGGTGTGGAAAATAGGGGTGTTCCGGGCCAGTACACAGGAGGTAGAGGATGATAATAATGTTGAAGGGAAACACAGCAGCAGGCAAGTCCCAGCGGTCCAAAAATGATGACAGTCCACTATACAGAATGACACTAAGAAAATGGAAAGAGAAAGGAAGAGTGGATAGAATTAATTACTTATTGAAAGAGACCAAATTACACTTATTGATGCAGGCTCTATCCTCCAGGTAAGGAAAACCCAGAAAGTTTATTATTTTTATCTCGACTTTTCAGTGGGAGGCATATTTTTGTCACTGAGTCGGTCACTACTTTCTCTTGAATAACCTGTTGACTGACTATTGTAGATGTCAACAGAGACAGTGGGAAGGTTTCATCCAATGTTTGTTTAAAACGAGAACTGCAATGAGAAAAACTTTATTTTTGTTTATTTTTGATAAGAAAATAATGATAACGATGAACTACTTTTTGTTTTTTCCTGAATGGCACCAACTTTACCTTGTGTTGAAGTCTGGAAAACGCCTGAGGTGGTGGATGTTACTATAAGCTTAAATTACTCTTTGACAAAAGTTGTCATTGTTGTACTTAAATTGGTAAACCTTGTCCTAAACTGCATGATCAGAGACATTCTTTTGTTTCTATCCTCCTCCCTAAAAAGAATCACCACTAGCTGATAAATAACAAAGCATCTTTTAAAGACTATATAATCCCTGCAGATCAGCTAATCTGAGTGCCAGCCTACATCGCTGCTACCTCAGCTAAATCACTTTTTATGCATTCAACTGGCAACTTTCATGCTATATTTGGATTAATCGGCGCCATATTTGTTGACTGTGATTTTCACATGTACAGTACATATGAAAAGATGGGAACGTTCCCAAACACAAACAAAAAAAAACAAAAACACAGTCATATCATGAGATATAGAAGACATAAACGACTGCAGACAGAAGGGAAAAATCTTCTTATGACTTTAGAGGATGTGACTGAAAGGACAACATGAACGACAGCCATTCCCTTACCTGAGCCATTAACCTTGAGAAACCTTGAGAGTTGAGAAAGCACTCTCTGTTAATAGTACTACTATACTATACTATACTAAAATGGACAGACAAGAAGGCAATAAAAAAACCCAATGAGGCTGTGTATGTGTTTCTTACCATGCTGCTGACCCTAGGAAGACAGGCAGCAGCAGCCACCAGTACCAGTCTCCAGCTGAGCTAAACACTCCCATCAGCAGAGACACCAACATGCCGTTAAAACCATGAAGTCCTGCTGTTATCTCAGCACTATACATGCAGACACAGAACAGGAATATTCACGTTACATTTTGGATGTGGAAAATAAAAAAAAATAAAACCAAAGAACTTGAAAGGTAATAAATCCATACTAGACAGAATAAAAACGTTTTTCTGTAAAGCGATACAAATCAATTTTTATTAAAGAGATTTTATTTGGTTCTCAAGAAAAATAAAATGTTCAGCTGAGTTAATGAGCTGTGGCTCATGGGTAACATTAAATTTTCTCTGCATGTCAAAGTTCAAAACATGAGGTTCTCCTGTTCAGCTGGAGTTTTTTCATAAGCCTTAAAAGCATATTTCACTTTGTATGATTTAAATACTGGGAGAAGGCCTCAAAAAATGCGACATGGTGTGTATGCAGGGCTCATAATTGTGGAGCTGAACCATTCTCATGAATGTTAAGTAGAAGCCCTAATCAATTTTAGTAGATTACAAGGTCAAAGGTTAAAGAGGATATGTTTTATTTATGTGCTTTTAGAATGACCAAAGCATTACATATGGACATATAAATGTGCACTGCTTTCAGCTTCTGTAGTGTCGCCTGTGTTTGTGCATTTCTATATTATCCCACCTGTCTTGTCCTGTGATAACAGCTGTTAGCGTGGAGGCCAATACTCCCAGAGTTCCCAGCAGGCCCTGCCAGGGGGAAGCCCAGTACAGGGCAGCCAGGATGAGACCCCCACTCAGCGGGTTGTTGGCTAAAATGACCCTGGTCACCCCTCTCAGGCCACACACTACCAGCTGTAGCACGAATGACTTGTCTGAGGACGCACGAGGAAAAAAAAGGTCCCTATAAATAAACAGCACTTCACAGCAAGATGCTGAAAGTGGACTGAAAGAGGCAAGTGCAGCTTTGACAAAATTTTAACCTCAGTTGGATTTCTTTTTGCTTATTCAGGGTTTTATAGCAGAATCAAAATTGGGTTTTAATGCTAATTTTGTTCGAAGTTGGAGAAAAAGTGCGGCAGTATTCTCTTTGGGAGTCGCAGGATGATTACATCTGCATGTTTTAAGGGTGATGTAAGCATTTCTGAATCATTTGTTCATAATTATGGCAATTATGGCACTTCCTCTAGTGGCAAAGTTTTGCTGGTAAGTACATTAAGATTAGAACTAAAAGAAAAGGCTTTTGGATGACATGTATTGTGAGTGTTTTCCTACCCTCCATGTACTCATCCAAGTGCTCCATGTCTCCACTGCACAATAACAGGCCATTCAACACACGCCGACTGAGGCTGGCACGGGTCCTGCTGGCCTCCTTCACCTCTGTTTTGGTTTCTATCCACATCCCTGCAGCTGCTGGGCCACACCAATACAAAACGTGGCAAATGGATAATAATTATGCTGCAATACTTCAAGGTTCTTCTTTCTGGTGACTCTTTTTGTTTTGTTCTTGCCAGTGTTTGTTCCTCTGTTGCTTCTTTCCTTCCTCTCCCTCTGGTTCATCTCCACTCTCCTTCGCCTCCTTTGCTCTCCCCCTTCACTTTCCAGTGAGGTTTAAGGGGGTAACTTATAAACCGGCGGGTAACGTATTCAAACAGCTTTCAAGCACAGTGCCAGAGATGAACAAAGTCCAAAAACATCAAGGAGAGAAGACTGCTCCATTGTCTCTCTTTCCTCTCTCCTCAGCCAGCCCCACTCTGACATCTCATCGCCTATTGTTTGTTCATTTAAGCTACTCATCCACGTTTTATTACAGCATGTGTGTGAATGTTTGCCTTTCCTTATTTGTAAAGCCATTTGTGGGCCTCATGTTATCTGATGTTTTTCCAAAAGGTGTAACATATAATACAGATCTCTGTGCTCCTGTGTCCTCTCAGAGAAAGATATAGAAATGGAAATGTTGTTGACACCAAGTTCTGAGCAGAGCTTGCTTTTGACTTCCTGTTGACATCATTTTAAAAAAGATCCATGCCAGAGCTTTAACAGGACATTAGTGTTGCCTTGAAAAGCCTTTCCCCCCCAGTATTATCTTTCCACTCCAGTTTTAGAGCACTCTAAGTTGAGAGAAAAGTCTACATCACTGTTTTAAGTGTGTATATACCTGTAAACCTTTGAGGTTTTTAGTGGCTTACAACTCACCGAATGACCTAAATATCAGAATAATGCTTTGATTTGACATCTAAGCTTGAGAAACAAAGGAACGTGACTTGGTGGTGACTGCATAGCAAGTTGTGCGCTTGTGTGAGTAGGTGTGTGTGTGTGTGTGTGCACGGCAGTTGTTGCACATCCATTACCTGGCCCAAAGTGGAGCAAGTGAAAGCAATAGCAGAAAGGCAGTTGTCATCTCCAAAAAGGGACTCTTTTCACTTCATCTGAAGCAGAAAAGCAAGGATTCAAAAGCCTTGTGTTTGCAGGTGGGAATTGCTGTGCCATTCAAGAACCCCTGACAGCTCATCTCTCTCTCTCTGCCTTTCTCGCTTCCTCTATCTTTCACGCTCTAGCCATCTTTCATTTGCTTCAATAAATACATCCACTTCCCTCTGCTCGTCGCTGCTCCTCGGCTCATTCCATCAATCAGAGACGATGGCAGAGAGCTTCATATGGATACACACACCTGAGTGGATTGTAATAAGAGGACGGAAAAAAAAGCTGCAAATGTGGTGGTTTTATAAAGACACACGCTGCCACGGGCACATGAGGACAAGCCACTGTGGCACTGATATGCATACTCTTATTCTTCTTGTTAGGTTTCTGTGTTTACGTTACTACAGACTCAATTAACAGAGGCTGAAGGTCACAGAGAGCATAAACACATCACACTCGGGGGGGTGGAGCCTTACTGTGAGGTATAAAGTATGGACTTATCTGCATTAATGTGTTACTTGTGTGTTGTCTAGTAACAGAAAATCCATCAAATGTGGGATGAATCAACCAAAAGACCTTTGCTCTGAAGAAACATACAGTTCCACCAGACGTGTTGTGTTAAGTGACTGGTTGTACAGTGACACGGGGAGGTGTGTGAAGTCTGTAGAGTTACACTTTGTGATGTGTGTGGTACTGCTGGCAGACAGAAAATCTATGCATAACATAATTGTGTCGCTTTTGTTGTACTCCTTTGTGTTTCTGTGGTTTTACTTGCCCTGCAAGTTTTCTTGTGTTAGGCTACGTCCACACTAATGCGTTTTCGTTTGAAAACGCATCTTTTTTTCTCCGTTTCGCCCTCCCGTCCACACTGAGACGGAGGGAAAACGGAGCTTTTTGGAAACGGGTCTCGAAAACGCATCAATTTGAAAACGCATCTTTTTTTCTCCGTTTCGCCCTCCCGTCCACACTGAGACGGAGGGAAAACGGAGCTTTTTGGAAACGGTGACGTATGTTAGTCATATGATGCA
>VUQR01037142.1:0-13419 GCA_015108515.1 Hemichromis elongatus
ACATCCGCTAGTTTCCTCTTTCTGGCGCAAAGTGGGTGATAAACAAACGAGAGACGGGACTTGCGACAGAAAAGCCGATCAGCTGGTCATTAATCAGTTTCGTGATTGACGCAGCAACAGGAGAGGGAGGGGGAGAGGATTAGACAAGAAGAGGCAGCAGCGTAAAGACGAAGCAAAAAGCTCCGGCTTTGTGTCTTTCTTTTAATTCTATTACGGGACAGATCGCGTTCCTTTTTATCTCAAAAGTTCGACCTCATCGGCTGTAATTTTTCCAGCACAGAGTCGACAATTATACTGTTACAAAAAAAAAAAAAAATTTCGGGCATACCGGGCAAATGCCCGATCGCCAGTCCAGCACTGGGTGAAGTGTCAAGTCTTTTCAAGTAAACCGGTTCAAGTCCAATTCAAGTCCCAAGTCACTGGTGTACAAGTCCAAGTCAAGTCCAAGTCTTAGATAATTTTTTCAAGTCAAGTCTGAAGTCATAAAATTAGTGACTCGAGTCTGACTCGAGTCCAAGTCATGTGACTCGAGTCCACACCTCTGGTGCCTGTGTCAGTTACATGCGTGCATGTGCGTGTGTTTATATCCCATGTTCAGCTGTGAGAAAGTGTCACCACGTCCGGTTAGGGGCGACGGTCAACAATCTCCATTGGGCCCAGGTGGTTTTGAAGGAGTTTCAAAAACAGTCGTGTTATTAGGGAAGAATTTTGTTGTGCCAGTCAGCTTCGACCTTGGCAGGCCTCCAGCTGGCACATGTGGGATAGACGCATGAGTGAAGATGGTGGGTTTTTGGGTTTAGTGAGAACAACTGCATCAATTTTTACAGGTGGTCTAATGTCCGTCACTGGTCACCAATTCTCTCAATTAGTGTTGCAGAGCCGTTAGCTTCTCCAAGATCTTTCCCTTATGCGTTCAGTAAACACAGTCTGAGTACTCATCCCTGCCCATCGTCAATCATGTTGGCCAGCCTTGTGGGGTTTTGAACAGCTGTAGCTGCTTCTTGTTCTTCTATAAGCCAGGTCTGAGCCAGCTCCGATAAGCCAGAACTCTGAACAACATCTACCAATTCGGAACCCCGATAACAATGTCCTCCATGGAGAGTGTCTGTCAGCAAACGTCTCGCAGTCCAAAGTATTCAGAATACGTTACACACATTGAGTAACTTAACGGAACATTTTGGGGCATGTAATGTTAAGTGAAACACATTTTAAAAGTAACCTTTACAAAACTGTAGCCAAGATTTGTAAAAGAGCATCCGTTGATATCCTGCTACAGCAGCAGAAGACCACACCAGCTGTGACTCCTGTCCGTTAAGAGCAGGAAATTGAGGCTACAATTTACACAGACTCAACAAACTTGGACAACAGAAGATTGGAAAAAGTAGCCTGGTCTATTGAGTCTTAATTTCTGCCACAACATTCAGGTGGGAGGGTCATAATTTGGTGTAAACAACATGTCTGACCACTGCCTCCTCACAGTATGCAAATATATTCACCCACTCCCACATTTGAAGGTTATTCGCTTTGCCGTTTGGTGTAACCTGTTCAAGGAAAGACTCATCCACTGAACTTCCTTTTCTGTTCTCCTGAGCCAAACCCCAAGTAAGACCTCTGCTTGACAAACTTTCACTATGTAAACTAACGTCTTCTAGGAAGTTGATAACTGCACCATCTAGCAAATATGCTGATTGTTGTCTGAGTCTGCTTTTGGGGGTTGCTTCTTGCCAAAACATGACAGAAACATCTGCTAGTATCTTGTTGATTCTGTTGGTTTAATCTACAGAAAGCAGTTGATATAAAGATCAAGCCCACAAAACAAGTTATTCTGTAACTGTAACTCATTTCTAAGTAATTTGTTTCTCTACATTGGACACCTGCACCTGAGTTCAGGCTACCAAACCACATTTTGACCCCTGGAGTCACTGACAAATCAACTGTGTGACGGTATCACGCCAATATGGACCAAAATCTCTGAGAAATGTTCCCAGCAAATCGTTGATCGTTTGCCGTGGACAACACCAAGTCCATATGTAAGCTTTTTAAACAGGAACCGCTCTAACAGCCTTCACAGCCCCATCATGTACACTTTCAGCACATGAGCCCAAAAAGTCATTTGAGTTATGCATATTATACAGGAGTCTGTGTATGAAAGCATATTCTAACCATCAAACAAATGCGAGAAGGGCAATTGCAAAGCAAAGAAAGTGGTAGACAGGCAGTAAAAGTGTTTACAGGACTGATAAGCTGTTTGCTGCAGTGTTTTCATTTCGAGACCTCACCTTGGCTCTAGTACCATTCTACAGTAATCTCCATGAGTACATAAGCACCCTCTTGTGAATATTTAAAATCTTTAAGCCATTATCAGGGCCAGCAACAGGCAGTGCAAACAGATGCTTTGTTGTGGCCTTTTTTTTAAGGAGTGGCAGTAAAAAGATTAGATCCTGTATTTTTCCTTTATTCAGTTGCTGTACAAAAACACATATTTGAGGGACTTGTGCTCTACATGAGTACTGCTATTGTATAATTCTACTTCATTACAATTAGATTAAAGCATGTTTTTTTTGATGGTACAGTTATGAACAAATGAATATTTGACATTTGGAGTACTCTTTGTTGAGCTTACAAAACATGACTGGCTACCCATAGCGATGCTTTGACCAACCAAAACAGCAACATTTTAGGCTTTTGATGCTTTAAAGACATTTTATTAAAATATTTCTGTAGTTGTACCTACATAACATTTTGAAGACTATCATATAAGCAATTTAAACCAAACGACTGAAAAGTCAATGTGGAATGGCCTTCAACATTATTTCTAACAGCCTGCAGGGTGCGACTCAAGAAGAACCCAGATTTTATACAGGTCGCTGTGAAAACGGTCCTCGGCTCTATTTTCCTGATGAGATCCTCATTTTTTAATTTTCGAAAAAGAGAAAAAAGTTGGGTTGCTTTACAGTGGACCTACTCAGTGATTAACAAGGTGCTACAAAGATCCATGAGTTGCTCATCAAAAGAAAATACCATGATACCAACAGCCAAAAAAAACAGTTTTACAGGACTTCACTAGCTAATAGGCGGCCATCTTTTACGCAGAATAAGTGTTCTGGTCTCTGTCACCTTTGAACAAGAAGGTAGATTTGGGGAGTTAGCTATAGAGTTTTGTCATGTGATATCAAGTGCACACTGCTCAAGAATGGTCCACCATATTGGACCTGATACAACCACCAGTTGGTAGGAAAAACGTGTGCTCCCTGACGAGTTGGCGTCTTTTCCTTAGTGTCACGAGATAAATTGGTCAAAAAGACAGTGCTGCTGCTATAAAAAAAAAAAAACAACTTCTAATTGTTATGGTGTTAGCAGACTGCCAAAGCTGCCTGTAGTTTGCATGGAAGATGACAACTTGTCTGCAAAAACCAATCACACCAACTAATCACCAAGAGGTTGTAAAACTAGAAAACGTGCAGCACATACCGGAAATGGATAAAGTTTGTCTTCAAACTAAAAGCTGCACCTTTTGAAACATGCTGAATGCAATGCTGAAGCACTTTGTTGCTTTGAAGGTGAATGTTGTAGTTTCATAGTTTTACAGCTGCTCAGAGAGTAGTTAGTAAGCGTTTGCAGACAAGTCTGCATGTTCCATGCAAACTACAGGCGACTGCAGAAGTCGGCTACTGACTAAGGCAATTCCAAGATTTTTGCCAACCAGTTGTGGAATAAACATTTTTCCATCACAGCCAGCACAGTCTCTTTACCTGTGTGATTGGGGCCTTATTCACTTGTCCCCATACTCTCACACGTCCAAAAGTTAACTAGTTAATGTGACATGGTTAGCAATCACATTACTATCCAACCTTAATAGTTAGAACATGCTAATTAGTTTAATTAGCAAAAAGCATCCATGATTCACTGGCGATATTAAAGCCAAGTAATTAAAATGAATTTATTCAGGAAACAAAAGAGATGACTTTTAGTACAGACAAATGCTGAACAAGACAACTTGTCTTTCATTTATAGCAGCCATGGGTTTTTATAATCCACGACTTAATGTCTTAACAAATGCTATATAGCAATATTGCCCCTCTACAGGGCTCATGGTGGTAAAATAATACCAGGCTGTCAGCGTGGTTTATTGGGCCTTAAAGCTGGCTACGATAATATGGGAGTCTATGGGGAGTGACTCACGTTTGGAGCTAGCCTCCAGTGGCCACTAGAGGAACTGCAGGTTATTATTCACTTGTAGCCGTATTTTTACAGTATAGTATTTTTACTTTTATCTTAGTCAAGAATGTAAAATACCTCCTCCACTTCATGAATGTTTTTTTATACTTCGGTTAAGGCACTGACACACAGATCACACGACACTCAAACACAATAACGCAAAAACATTTTATGAATTAAAAAGCACAACCACATATGTGCGAGCAACACACACCATGCAAGCCTGCAGGACTCCACTTGAGATTCATAAGCATTTAATGAGTGTCTAGTGGGTGGCAGTGTATCTGACCTTGCTCATACCCCTCTCTTATTGCCATACATCACACAGAACCCTGCGGACTTGAGCATGACAGGGAGGTGAGTGACAGCTCTTCACATGTGAGCTGATCACATGTGAAATTAAAAAAAAGGGGGGGGGCATGTGAATAAGATATGTGGAACCACATGTAGCAACAGGGATGGTGTGGATTCACACTGGCTCCATGTGTGTCTACATGTGTGTGCATAAGTGTGGGTGTTCCAACATAGTTGTCAAGTGCTTGAGCGGGCCAATCTCTCATCTGCCATCCACACAGATGAACTGACATACAGCCAAACCAAACCGACATAAAGACAGAGCGGAAGGCATCACTATGCAGCTCAGCAGTGCGGTTTGTCCTGACCCTGTCTGGGGCCCTCTCCTCTCCGCTGATTCTAATGAGCTCCCCGGGGATTAGACTTTGGCGGCCAGCGTCCCAATGAGGCACAAAAGGGGGCGGGTGGTGTGGGGACGGGCAGAGGGACAACATCAATACGCCCACACAAAACAGTACACACACCTCGACACAAAAATACAAACTTGTTTTAGAGGAGCAGTGCTGGAATTTCATGTATCAGCGACACACTGTAAAAATGCATTTTTAGCACATCCTTCCAGGTATTTTTACAAGTATACCCACACATATACTGTATCAGTGCTTTCCGTGGATGTAATCAGCAACTAATTTTAATTATCGTTTTAAAATCAGTGTAAAATTCCAATTCATGTGTCTTAGTCAAGCCTTTCAGCAATGACAATCATATTCAGTCACACACACGGTCAAAACTACAGTACATAGAGCTCATGATTAAGTGGCTTGTAGAACCACCTTTAGAAGCAGTAAGTAATAATTTTCTGTATGATTTTATCATTCTCTTACATCATTATAGAGGAATTTGGGCCCCTTCGTTGCTTTAGTTCATCCATTTTTGCACAGCTTTCTTTAGCTTCTGCTAGAGTAGTTCAATAAGATTGAGGTCTGCACTTTAATTGGGCTATTGTAACACCTTGAGTCTTATTTTTTCAGCCATTCTGTTGTAGATTTACTGCTGTTCTGGGATCATTGTCCTGTTGCATGACCCAATTTGGACCAAGCTGTAGCTGTTAGACAGCTGGACTCACATTTGGCTCTAGAATACTTTGGTATATAGAGGAGTTTGTGAGTGTAAGGTGCCAGGTCCTGAGGCTGCAAAACAAGTTCAGTTCATCACGACTGCACCATTGTGCTTGACCATTGGTAGGAGGTCTTTGTGCTGTGTTTTCTTCAAAAGCGGTGCTGACCAAACATCTCCACCTTGGTCTTGTTTATTTCAAGGACATTGTTCCAAAAGACTTGGCTTTGCAATTCTAAGTTGTACAGCCATGTGCAACTACCAAACAAGCCGCCACTGTTCACTATTTTTTCCATATGTATTGTCATGAACTTCAACACTTAACATGCATATACAGTCTGAGATATAACTCTTATGTTTTTATGTATTTTTTTTTTCTGAGAATTGCACAATCTGAACTTCAGGACAGACCAGCAAACTACCAAAACCTTTGCTTTTATAGAGCTACACTTGCTGATAAACATGTAATTAATTGTATTTGATTAGCAGCACCTGGCTGTATGGAAGCAGTAAGTACTGACTTAGTTATTCTCAGGACTATATCATCATAAGATCTTAAATCTTGACCTTTAAAAAACAAAAGTAAAAAAAATATAACACTTCTTTAATGAATTTCAAGTTCTTGCAGGTTCGATGAACTCATTTTGCTTTTGAGCCAGTAGGAGGCATTGTGGGTACATTAAAGATTAGCTTTCATTTTGTATCTTGTTTGTCACCAACAGGCAAATGTAAGCGCTGTATATACGCTCTTTAAGACCTTCTTTTGGTCTTCACAATGACTGTCTTTACCAACTGCTAAACATGGTGCTGAACCTAAAACCCAATATCCACTAGCTAAATGATGCTAAAATTCACCTAAGAGGTAGCTAAAGATAATGACTGTGGGTTTGTCACTGTTGTGTAATTTTATAATATGTAATGTTCTAACATAAAGCACTTAACATGATGTTTATAGTAAATTGGCAATAAGCTGGACTGCAAGCGACCTCAAATAAGTATACATAGCTATATAATTAGCTGATGTAGTACATATTTAGCTAATGGTTATCGGTGCGGGTTCTATGTTGCACACAGGAAGTTTCTAACAGTGTAAAAGCTCAAATTTTTAAAAAAAAAGGAGCTTGCTAGCAGCATAAAACGTAGTTTCATGGCTAGCCCGTTAGCTAAGGACTAAAATGCTTTGAGCTGCAATGACACTTCAACCACTTACCTGAGTCATTTCGAAATCTAAGGAGACAGACAGTAAGAGCTTTTCATAAAATGATTAGGCTGGATTTGATACTCCATTTACTTCGTTTTATCAGATAAGTGAAAAAAGACTTAACAGAAATTTTAAACCGATGGATGCAAGGCTGTCGCTGTTTTCTCTCTAGACTACCTATACTGTTGAAGCTGATGTAACTATAATTAAAGCAGTTCTCCACAGAAGGATAAACCTCATTCACAGCATGTATATTTGTGCCTAATTAGATTTAAAAAGCAAAAAATAAAGAGTTAGTTGTTTTTACATCATCAAAAAGTTTTAAGTCCAAGAAAGTTTAACAAGCATCATTTCAGTTTTTCAGAAACTTTCAAGCATATTATCTACAAACCACAATCTAATTCATAGTTTTTAAAGTCATGTTCTGCCTTTGCAAGTGACACAAAACCCTTATAAGTCTGCAATTTCCCTCACTGGTATCAAAGGTTAAATGGTAAGAGGGCTGATCAGGTATTGTCTGCACTAGACAAGCTCATTAATGTGTCACAATTCATTATCAGAGCCTTGTCCTCACCCTGTCAGGTGGCTAATGGGAATATCAATCATAGGCTTCCCCATCACGACCCTTCTCACATCTTTGCTTCGCATCTTGCCTCTGTTGACTTCTTATCCTGAAATACCACCAGGTCCAAACAGATCTGTCTGGAACAAATGTCAAACACAATTCGGCTCAGAAGTAAACACCCACAAACATGGCTGACATACTGAGTACGGTTCTTCTTCTTACATCTCAGAGGTGCCCGCTGCTGTTGTTTTACAGATGTTGCCCAGCTGTTGTACACGGATGCAATGTGTTGGCCGTGATTGTTTCGTGATGAGTGATGTGAAGTGATGAGCTTTGGAAGTGCTTACCGGCATAAGAAAAAAGGTACTCATCAGTGTCATACAGAACATGAAGAACAGAATTGGATGAGAGAAACAACAGAGACAAACGAGGTTAGTTTTAAAATGTAATTGATGCAAAGATATTAATTAATTTTAATTATTTATTTAAGTTATATAAAAATTGATTTTAAATATAAGTCTTTTTGGAAAACATTTTTAAAAGAGTCTGAAATCAATTTTTATTAAAACAATTTATTTAAATTAAACTTTATTTATATTTAATTTGAAATTTGTTATTTGAAGGTTTTGCATTCATTTTTTTTTTCTTTTTGTAAAATCTAAATCATTACATAGGATTAAAAATGAGAGAACAATGTCAGGTCTCATCACACAGCCCCAGGGATTTGTAGGCAACCGCCAGTTGCTAGAGAAAATGCACATTCCCTCAGCGTCCTCGCTGAGGAATCGCAGTGAGGACCCTGAAACAAAAACTTCCTTATTTACTTTGATTGCCTGCAAACACTTGCAAACTGGTTTGCGAGTGTTTGCAGGAGGTTGCTAAGTGAAAATAGTGGAAGTTAGTTGCAAAAAGGTATATGCTACACCAAAAACCTTCTGATTGCTTTGGACACAGCAAGTGTTTGGAGACAAGTCTAACTAGTCTAACAAGTAAAACTTTTTTTAAATTTTTACTTTGAAGACAAACACCCAGTGAGAACAAAGTGACTGTTTGCAGACAAATCGCAGTCACTCCAACTGAGCCTGGTTCTGCTGGAGGTTTTCATCCTGTTAAAAGGGAGTTTTTCCTTCCCACTGTCGCCAAAGTGCTTATAGGTGGTCATATTATTGTTGGGTTTTTCTCTGTATGTATTAATGTATGGTTTACATTTATAGATAGAATGCCTTGAGGCAACTGTTGTTTTGATTTGGCGCTGTATAAATAAAATGAATTGAATCTTCTATGCAAGATGTGGGCAACCAAAATAATCATAAGGATCTTTTTAGTACAGCAACGTATACCTCTTTACAACTAGTTTAAATTGGCATCAGTAAGAAACCTCCAGCAACCATTTGCCAATTAGTTGGTGAATGCACATTTTTCGCTTCCATCACAAAGCTGCAAAGAGATCCCTGACCAGTCTTTAAACCCCTGCGACTGAGCTGATCTAAGACAAACACCAATCAGCGAACAGTGAGAGTACTCGTAGAGGAACCATAACTAAGATTTCGGCATCTCTGCTTTGATAGCTTTGCAGGTTTTTCAGGTGTATTTTGACTTTGAGCCACACCTCAGCTTCACTTGACCTAAAAGACAAGGCAGAAAGAAAAAGTAAAAAAAACCAAATAGTCACACAACTCTTTCTGTCGCCCCAAAAACATATAGCCTATATCGAGACTTTTTGAGTGACAAATGAGGGTTGTTTCGAGGCCCATATAAGAAAACTTTTTGAACAAACTTTCAGAAAAAGAGGCCTCAAGCAAAATATTTGCCCAGCTCCTCTTTTTTTTTTTCTCATGTGGTGTTGCAATGTTATTTGCCGGTGTACCAGGAAGCAGATAGCTTACAAAAACCTGATTTGTTTGTGAAATTAGTTTTTTTTAAATGCCTGGTGTTTATTCAAATAATGGCTTCCACCACTTAATCACACCTGCGTTCATCTGAATGAAAACAGTCATTTAGGAATTAAAAATGTCTCTTATGTAATCACTTTAATTGGTTTCTGAAGCAATTAAACAAACATAATAAGAATCAATGGTGAAAGTTAAGGGCTTTTCATGAGAAAGCTTTTTTCATGGTTATCCTTTGATTTCTCACAATTTAGATGTAATTAGTAATTATAATAAACGTCATGGAGAAAGCCAGGTCATCTACATGAGTCACAATAATTACTTAATTATTACTGTAAGTCTTGCACCGTTAATGTATTAATTCGTTTTTGCATTAATGCAGCGGGTTCAGTTAGACCTGTGTAGCTTTATTCATTCAACCGTCCTGGCTTATTGCTGAATAGATGCATTTCCATACTGTGATATAATAACTAGTGGCTTGTTTAAGAGAAGCTAAGTAACTGTCAAAGGAGCAAAGAAAACTGGAGCAGAACGGGAAGTATAGTGCTTAAAGAATGACGTGAATGGCAGGTGGTCAGGAGGCCAAGTCTGCATTCCCAGACTATTTCTTCTTTTTGTTCTCCTGCTCTTGTGTTTTCTCTCTCTTTTGTTTCGACTTGATTCAGCTCCAAGGCGGAGAGGAGTTCATCGACTTGGACAGCTCGATAGCAGGCGTCGCTTCCAGAGCTCCTGCTCTCAAATTGCCTGTAATTTCATTTTTGTGTTTAAATATGTGTTTCTTGTCAGGTGCGTGGCGGCGAGAAGAAAAACAGGCACGCAGACAGCTCTGACAAGCAATTACACCACAGCTTGTTTGGGAGGCAGATTGGGATGAGCTCTGGTCTGCTGGCAGGGCATAGGATTCAACACTCCAGAGGAAAAAATGGCCATGGGGAGAACAGTGGTGAGGAAACCGCAAGCACAGACCCGGCTTTTATTTTATTCTAATTCCCTTTGTTGACTGAACATAGCCGGAGTTGTGGGTGGAGATTGTCTGGGAAAGGGCAAGCAAATAAGCCCCCAGCAAGACGCCTCAATTGGTAGTTCGACTAAACTTCACATAAAATTATATTTCAAAAGGTTTTGTCAATAGCATATTTCGGTGGAAACGCACAGCGGCCTTGTGGTAAGAGATTTAAACTGTAGATCTGAAAAGCTGCAATTTACTTCATTTATTTTATAAATAACCAGTTTCTGTCTCCATGTACCTGCTTTCATACTGGAGGTTATCCAGTTTCACAATTTTCAGGAAATTTACATAATGACTGAGTAGTCGAGTCGTCTTTGGGTGAATATAAACTCACTCGACACTTCATTAGGTACGACTTGCTACTAGATGGTTTGGCTCCTTTTTGCGTTCGGAGCTGCTTTTATTCGCCATGGCACAGATTCAACAGAGTGCCGGAAACACACCTCAGAGATTTTGGTCTATGTTGACATGATAGCGTCGCACAGTTGCTGCACGTTTGTCGGCTGAACATCCATAATGAGAATCTTCTCTTCTACCACATCCCAAAGGTGCTGTGTAGACTGTTTGAGTAAAGTGAACACATTGTTATGTTCAAGAAACTGGGTTCAGATGATGCGAGCTTTGTTTACTTTTATCAGAAGATAGGACACTTTGGTCACAAAGGGATGGACATGATCAGCAACAACACACAGGTAGGCTTTGTTGGGATGGATCCAGGCTAAATAAATACTCATTTGAACAGGCAATGTTTTTAGTGTCTTCAATTTTAGTGAACCCTTGTGAGCTAGCCTCATTTCCTGTTCTTAGCTGACAGTATTGGCACCAGGTGTTGTCTTCTGCTGCTGTAGCTCATCTTCTTAGTTGTAACTAGTAGTTATTTTAGTTACTGTTGCCGTCATATCATCTCAAAGCAGTCTTACATAGAATCGTCAGAGATAGACAAAATATCCTCTTCGAGAAAATGCCCATAGAGGAGAATGTCTAAACTTGGAGATGGTTGTGTGGGAAAATCCCAGCAGATCAGCAGGTTCTGAAATACTCAGATCAGCTCCTCTGGCACCAACAACGTCTCCTTGTTCAAAGTCACTTAAATCTTCTTTCTTCCCCATTCGGATGCTCGCTTTGAATTTAAGCTAGGCGTCTTAAACATGTCTACATGCCTAAATGTGTTGAGTTGCTGCTATGTGATTGGCTGATTAGATTTACATTAATAAGCTGTTCAACTCCTTGTTAACACCAACCTGACTCCAAATTCGTGGCCTCTTGGTTACATTTAGTGACAAACGGCGATAATGGTGAAGAAACACGATAATTATTTTTTTAATAGTCTTATCTACCTTTAACGCTTTGGTGTGAGTTGACATGTTGCTTTCTCTTGAACATAATGTAACTACATTCTTTCTTTCTTCTTTGTGCAAAAATTCTGAAATAATGTTTCTTTCTTTAAATAATTACAGTTACTCAAAAAAGCAGATTTCTTGGAGTTTTTCTTTTCCTTCAGTCATATCACTCTGGAGATGAAAACATTGTTGCGCTCATGACAAGAGGTCTACTGTAGCTGCAAACTCTGTTTGTTTGGCAGATGTCAGCAGTGGAAAGAAAATAATTCCTCCATGAAAATGCTAGGTTGTGATGTCTGGAACAAACATTGCTGCTGAGTTTTTCAGATGTTTTTTGTTTAGTGCTTTGCTCCTTGAGACAAGAGTAAATCACATCATCATATTCAAGAGAATGTAGACATCTGAGCAGCCAGTACCTCCAAAACTCGAAGTAGTGAGTAGATTCAGTTTTCAGGTGAACTGTCTCTTTAAACTAGTCCATAATGATAAAGTTTAGTAAGACTTCTCCCTTCTTTCCTTGGCATGTTTTTTAAAGAGGCAAGAACAGATTTTTCTGTTTACTCACATAGACTGGAAATTTTTCCATTTTGAACCAATGTGATACCTCAGAACTGTCCATAACCATTTACACTGAACAGCTGACCAACAGAAACATACGCTTCTTTTAACCAGCTTCCACTAACAGCTTTGGAGTTTTAGACAGGATTTTACTGGATGTGATATTCAATCGATGACTTTGCTGGATTCTGATATTTTTAGCATATGCCAGCTGGCAGAAATGTCTACTGTACACAGTCTTACAAAGTGCAGGGTATGTTTAACGTGGACACATCAGTGGTGTTCAATAATGAGAAAAAAAAAAACCTGCATCCATTAATTTTCTTAACCATTAAAAAAACAAACCTGGGGGCGGTTTTTCCTTAGGTCAGCTTTATGGTATGGCGTTTCGCCAAGGCTACAGCCTTCACAGCCATTTTGTCATCAAAGCTTGTATCACTTCAGTGAACTGTGGGAGTGCGGCAGAGGGTGCTGACAGTGGTTACATCTGATGCACAAACTTCCCATGGTGCACACATATGTGGATGTCAGAGCCGGTGGCTCAGGAGGTGGCATGTGACAGATGGGCGGGTCAGCTCAACTGTCCTCGGTCATGAACCAGGAAGTCTCACCCTCAGAGGGAGTCCCAGGGCAATGTGCGGTGGCTCTGTGGGAAAGAGTACAGTTAGTCCATTCTCAGATGTTCCATTAACTTGATTAATGACCTAATTACTGCCAGTAAACACCGCCAGGAGATAAAAAGCAGGAAAGGGGAGGAAGGTTGGGGAAGTAGAACCAAGCTGGCTCATGGTCAATCAATTACGGTTGTTCTTTTGTTCCTAAAGAACACAAAACAAACTTAGACAGCTTTTTTAACCTTTTTTTTTTAACCCATGTTTTTTCACTGAGAGTAGTACTGCACCAAGCAAAACCCTCACTGGATAAAAACATCAAGGCAGTGTGCTTAAACCTGCTGTTCCTCGAGTGGCCACTTGAGGCTGGCTCCTAAAACAGCTAAAATGCTCTTTGAATTTTTATTAACAACCTATCCAAGAAGCCTGCATTCCAGTGAGTGAAGTTCTTCTATTTTATTTACGTGTTACTTGGCACCATTCAGTTCCTGAATGATGCTTACCAAGTTCGCGAGTTGTTATTAATGACAGGGCCGTCACATGTCAAATCAGCCAGTTTTTGGAGCATTCTTGCTCGACCCTCTCGGATTTGCATTAAAAAGTGCATGGTCCCATTCG
>VUQR01037142.1:18443-94513 GCA_015108515.1 Hemichromis elongatus
AAGAAACGTGTTAAAAAATGTCACCGAGTTATACGTCTAAAGACAGGAGAATAATGAAGATTCCTCATTCAAAAGATGAAGAATTACCACAAACAAATCAGTGGGGTTATTGTGTTTTTTAAGGAGACTTAAAGCTGCACAAAATGGTAATTTCTCCTGGAGGCTATATAAACAGCAGACCTAACAGGCTGAGTTATAACCGGTCTCTACAATTATTGCAAATCACTGGACGTCCACACCTCATATCGATCCTGTGTAAAAAGAGGTGCAGCAGGAGTGACAGCTGTAATTTGTTCTGAAAGTTTTCAGATGTCCCGGCTGCCTTGTGGTTATTGTGCGACTTAGTAACCATCCACAGCCCACAGCCATCGTGGTTCTTTTTTCTGTCCTGTTGCATTTGTGCAAAGGGAAACGGAGAGCCCAGCGTCACAACAGATGGCATCTCGCACCCTCACCGTCCCCTGAGCCCACTCGCCGACCGGTGCCATGCTGCCACTCTGGACGCAGGCACTGTGTGGCAGAATTCATTAGCAGGATCAGGCTGGCATAAGAGGGGTTTGCGACACGAGGATTCGCTCGTCGGACGCGAGGCCCGGCATTTCCTGTGTCACTTCCTTTTGAAAGGTTCTCAGTCAATCACCCGAGTGCAGGGCCCCCTTTACCGGTGAACGATTATCACTTAGCCTTGTGGTGAAGATCCCTGAAAACGAGTCATTGATTCAGGAAATGAAACTACCTTGAGCTAAACTAACTGTGTGTAAACACACTTTGTCGCTGCACACCAAAACAAATCCATACAGAGCACACGGTCCTTCATGAGGGATTTTCAAACACCTCGCTTTGTCACAGCTCCTGGATTGTAGTGGCGATAAAAAGATTGAGGCAACCAATTCACAGTAGAAAACCCTTTGCCGGTGCGCTCTAACCTTGTTGCTGGCCACATCTCAGGCTCTTATGTTTGGCCTTTTTATACAAATCACATTACAGTCCATTGGCCTTTTGGAGCAATCTCCAATTCAGAGTCTTGAATTGAAATGAAATAGAAACAGGCACTCCTGCAAAGGCACAGCTGCATCATCACGGTAAGGTCATTGTGGCTCTTGTGTTTTTCAAATCACCTCTCAATAGCTCTCTGAAAAAGACCGAGGATAACATCAAAACTGAAAGTCCAGGCCAATAAATGTTTAGTTCGGGGAGCAATTTTTTGAGGTTGCGGCAGTTCATTGTAATCACATTTGAAATATTCTCGATTCACTTTGTTGTTGCTGCTGCTGCTGCTGCACAAAAGCCCGAACAGCCCCCGAGTCGCTGCCGCTCAGAAGTAATATTTAGCCGTCTGTTCTGCTCCCACAGCTTTGCTTTTGGTCTGGGAGGAATCAAGGATGTTTTCTCATCTCCACATCTGGTATCATCTGCTGTTTTCATGTCCATCAGCTTTAACTGGCACCGGATGAGCACAGTTGGTCAGCGCTATTTTCATCCGGTCTGCCTGTTTGTCTGTGTGTCTACTACAAGTTAGTCCCCAGAAAGGAGGAGAGGCTGCAGCGATGCTTCTCATTATATATTCTCCCTGAAGAACTCCACACTATGTTCACTGAAAACTCTGGCTCCCGAGACAGACTGACTGACTCTCGCTCTCTTACAAATAAACACGACTCCTGGTTTTCCAAACCTGAGCTGAATCGCAAGAAGGGAGGAGATCTGAAAGTGAGAATACTCTAGCATACTGTAGTTGGGTGTTTTATGTAACCAATTTGTCTCATCGCTGCAAACATCCAAGTCTTTAGACTATCGCATGCTCCTGTAACTATTGGAAAGTGTTGTTATTTTTTATTTATATTTCTAAAACAAGAAAAATTAATGAGGCACCATCAGATTTCGGACATAAGTCATCAATAGTCGTCACAGCAGCGATTCCAGCCACCTGCATGTCACACGATCGGCTCGGGCTTAATTAATCAAATGCATCACGCCCAAATGGAAGATTTTCTTAAATTATTTCCTTCCCAACACGTCTCAGAGTAAACAGTGATTCCCCCGCGTGCCTCTGTTTGACTCACAGTTAAATCTGTCCTGTCTGAATGTAATGCCATATGCATTATTGAGGCACAGTGTGGATGGTTTGGAAGATCAGGTCCAACAGCACCACCCTCTGATCATCCCGAGTGACTACAGAAGGTCCTTCAGCATTCATGATTCCAAATCATATGTATCACCTCTGAATACTAGCAAATACATGCACATCAGCTAGATTTATACTGAGAACAATATAAAGTAGTGCGAACGCTGTTCAAATCCTTTCCACTATTTGAGGCGCTCTGACAGTTTTCTGCAGGAGCAAGATGTAAAAAAAACCACAAATACGCACCAAGTAAGCACTTTCACTAGTTTGTTTCCCTGCCTTGACAACTTCCACCAAGTCGCTGAGCTAATCTGACACTTGTCTCACTTGTCCACCTCTCCTATCAGCCGGCATTCTCGCCAAACTCTTCAAACCCCAAGAGCCCACGGACGTTCTGGGACCGGCTGCAAATCCCCAGCAACATCATGTCAAGAGTTCCTCTCCTCCTCATACGCGCTGCAGACAAAGACGCCAGCCCGTGCACACTCGCATCTACACACTCCTGTCTGTCACCGCTTACCACCGGGGTTGCCGCAGACATGCGCTGACATCACAATTAAACCGAGAACGCCCCGGCACTGCACGGTCATCCATCACACGCACCCACCGGTCCCAAACACACACACACAGATCAGAGGGAGAGAGAGCGAGCAGTGGCAGGAGTGTCTTCCTGCATGCTAAAAGGGAGGTATGCATCTCATGCTGGCAGCTCCACAAAGCATCTTGATTGGGGTGTGAAAATAAATTTTCAGCCTCAATTGGGCATCAGCCCACAATATGCTGCTCATCTTAAGCGGATTTTCACCCCAAGATAAAAAAGAATAAAACGCTTCTCCATTTCTGGCTTCCGCCTGTGAGAGATCGGACGAGACCTTTTGATGCAGTTTTGATGACACGTATACGGTAATATTATCACTACCCTGCAGTTTTCCTGCTAATATCCTCCGAGTGAGCGCTCAGTCATGGCGCAGAGGTGAACATAATTCCCTGCGTACCAAAGAAGATGCCCTCGTAGGAGCCCCTGGCACTCAGCAGACGGGCGGCCCCGTGATTCTGATCTCATCAAGCGAGCACGTCCGCCTCCATTAGTCTCTGGCATTGTGCTCGAAATTGCTCTGACTTGTCGGGTGATTACCTCAAATGAACAATTAGGCGGCTGGCTGTCACAATAACTTGCTAACCCGTCTGCGAATTGGCTCACCGCTTTTAACGGCTGCTGCTGCTGCTGCCATCAAGGTGCTCCAAATAAATGATCCATTCTGGAGGGGAAATGTCAGCTCATAGCCCTCGTAATGAATTGGTGCGCAACATCTAGTCGCATATACTGTAATGGGATGATGAAGGAGATAATGCTGTTATTGGACAATGAATAAGTTGGCAGGGAGCTTCTTGAAGAGATCAGTTTTTTAGTGGAAACGTTTCTGGTTAGTCATTTCAGGGCAGATTTGAATTATTAATTAGGGCTTCTGTGTATATGTGCCACACTGGTTTGTTGATATTTAAGTGAATGCAAAATGCCTGATTGAACAAATGCATTGACCTTCATGGCGGCACTGCCTGAACGGCCCCATTTGCAGGAGTCAAGAGTGCTTCACTGATCTCACTGTTGAGAGAGTGGGCCACATTCCCTCCAACCTCCACCTCTTCAGAACCTGCAGCCCACTGTGCATACATTGCAGCTCTATTGCCGACAGGTCAGGGAGTCAGTTTTGATACGCTACTGGTGGCGATTGTAGCCCTAAGCCTCTAGCCTCAAGCAAAAATAGTGTGCAGTTACAGAGATCTTGCCAGTCACTGCTTTGTAATTCCACACCCTCATATATATATCCTTATTTTTTGTGCTTGTGGTCTTCATTTCATTTTGTATTTTACAACAAATGTGTAATAGCAAATTACTATGGGCAGGTGGGTATAAATCCCAACCTAAGTTACTTTCTATCAGTCTATCAGTGTGCTAGCAACATGTACTAATTCTAAACACCCCGGCCTTGCTTCTAGGGGCGCCAGTGAAAGAAGCCTGTGGCAATGGGCTGTTTGAACAGTTGCAGGTATTATTTAATGAGTACATCTGGTCTTTACTGTCCACTAAACCCGCCTCGATCAGCAGAGCCATTGACACTGTGAATGCAAATAATTTAACTTTTTTCTATTGTGTTTTTTTTTTTATAATTTACTCACTTTATAATCAAGGAACTGACCTCACAGCCCATTGTTCACTTAGTGGTGCTAGTTTCAGTTATTATGCAAATGTACTGTTTATAAGGTTGGGGAAACCTGCAGTCAGCTGAGACTGAAGAAGTCACTTGGATGAGTGAGGAAACATTTCTCCTGCTGAAAACGCTACATCCAGATGAACAGAATCAACCTTTAGGGACTCACTTTATTAAGTTATGTGTTGCACAGTGGTACAGCGTTTAGCACTGTTACTGCACTGCAAGAAGGTCCTGGGTTTGAATCTTGCTTGGGGCCTTCCTGTGTGGAGTTTGCGTGATCTTGCCGTAAGGGTAAAGGTAATTTGCTTTCTGTGTTGTGTTAGCATTGCCATAAATTGGTGACCTGTCCAAGTTCCATTCACCCTATGAAAGCTGGAACACCTCCCTCCCTTCGACCCTGAATTAGATGAGCAGAAGAAGATAGAGTTATCTTTACTTTTTGCTTTGTGCATATCTATTTCATAGAATCATTTGCACTTTGCATCCTGTGATAGACTAAAAAACTATCCAGGGTGTACACTGCTTTTTGCCCCATGACAGATGGGATAGGCTTTAGCCCCACCTCGTAATCCTGAGTTGGACAACCATAAGAAAATAGATGGAGCTTTGTGAATAAGAAAGACCTCTGTGATGGAAAATGCAAAACACTTCAAATCATTAATTTAGTTAATTTATGTTGTGTTTGCACTGATATGTGTGGCTGTGTTATGTTGTTGCCAGTGTTTGTGAGGCCAAGAACGGTGTAAAGGTTTAGTTATCAACAGGCCACCATGACTCAGACTCCTGTACCAATTAGTGGCTCCTGTCAGTGTTTTTGTTCCCGGCTATTGTTCAAATGTTAATAAACCCAGTGTTCCTGTAATGGTCCGGTGTATGGGGCACAGGGATGCAACAAAAGCTATGAGATCACTGTTTCTTAACACGTAAAAAAAATATATTGTGTAGACGGACTCTTAGTGGAAAAACAACAAAAAAGAAATCTAGACCATTCATGAAGGCATTTGTTTGTTTTTGAGTTATATTTATCGGAACATTTGCTTAACTAACCTCTCCTACTTTTGTATACTATAATAAGATTCCTTAAGTACTGCACACTCTAACAAAGCAGTTGATTTGGGGGTCAACAGCAGTGAAAATCCCATTCATATTCACCACAGGGGTTTTGATTATGAGCCATAATATTGTAAGCCTCCAGAGCAGAGTCACTAGGAGGTACGACAATGAAACAATGGTATGTACCCCTGTAGAAAAGTCTGTATATCAACCTTGTTTTAAGAAAAAAAATGTGATTTATTCACAGTGCTGTGTAACGGAACCACTTAACCCACCAAGCACCATAGTGAACATTGAATTTTTCACTTTGTACATGCTTTACTAAACACATGAAGGAAATTAGGAGGTAACAATTTAAAGTGATTAATACTCAACACTTATATTGAGCCTGAGCTTGCAGCTTGGGGGCCCCCAGCATCTTTTGGGGCTCTATGTACCTGGATAATCAATATAATGAGGTTATGTAGACACGTGACTATGTGACGGTAGAGTTGATGGAAAAACTATTGCTAAAGCACCCGTGGAGTAAAGTGGAGTGCATGGTTATATGGTTATAACTTACCCTCTTCAGTTGCCATGTTTTAAGTTATGCCAACTTGTTGAATTTTACCCTGCACCAAGCCTATGAAGATTCCCAACGCTATCTGGCATTCGGACATTAGCACCAGATTCACTAAGTCTTTATTTCGTAGTCATCGTAATTTGTAGATGTAATGACACAACATGGAAGAAATCATTAACTGTCCGAGATATAAATTAACTGTGTGCTCCAAATCTCTGAAGACTTGCAGGTTGCATGAAAGAAATTACCTTGAATCATCAAATATCCTGCACTAGGACTTGCACTAGACGTCACTATATTGATTAAAGGGGAATAAAATACCGTACTTTTCATTTTTTATACATAAGGCGCACCGGATTATAAGGCACATTAAACAACTTATAAGTTTTGCTGTTACTTTGCACTGTTCACTTTCTTCTGTAACAAAACACAGTTCCCACATGTGGGGCTAATAAAAGTTATCTTATAGTAATGACTAACCTCATATTGTGGATGGATTATCTCAGTTGTTCTCCTGACTGAAGTTTGGTCTGTTTACAGCATCTTTTCATGTGATTGCATTTGTCAAAAACCATCGGGAACTTTTATCGAGTGGAAAAAAGTCAGCGTTAATCCTGCAGCTTCACTGTGTTTATGTTATGCTAATACACCCGTGTCGCTAGCGATCACGTAGCACAGCATTAGATACCAGCTAGCTCAACTTCAATAACCCTACAAACGTCACTGCTGTGTAGTTTTCTGTTTCCATTTATGTTGGAAGTGATAGCAGAGCTGCAAGTTTTATTTTTTCCAGAAATCTCTTAGTCAGAACATGGTATATCATGTTTAGGTAACTAGCAAAACCAGCGACCTAACTTCCTGCTAACTTCTAACTCTGTTAAATTTCATAAATTGTTTTCATGGATGCCTGGATGTTAAACTTACTTGTTACACCTGGTAAAGCACCGACATTGATCATTTTATTAAAGATAAAAGAATTTAGACAGTTTTAACCTTCGGTGTGTCTCGGTGTTCGTTTGACTTTAGGACCTAAAGCTGATGGAGTTTTGGAGCCAGATTACAATGAGTCCGTGAGCTGTTTAGCCAACTTAGCAACTTTGTCGCTATATTTAGCGAGTTTTCAGACCCCCTTAGTGACTTTTTTTCTACAAAGTGACTAGCGACAAATCTGGCAACTTTTTCTGGTGTTATTGGAGACTCATTTATGGTGACTTTTTGACATGAAAGCGCATATTGCTCTTACTCTCAACAAGCAGTTCAACGCAAAAAGAACAAACAGGCATATTCAATCATGACCTTTCATTTGCACCAATGTTAGAAGATAAACAGTCTTTTAAAAGCAAAATCCAGAAGAACTACAAAACATTTCGTAGTTCAAGGTTTCAGTTGTGCAAATGTGTTACTTTTGTTCTACTTCCATTCTTCTAAATGAGGATTTTTTTAATGTTGGGGACATTTAAGCTTGTTGTTGAAAGTGTATCGGCTCTTAAATGTCCTCAGTACACTCCTGCACTAGGACACTGACACCTCGTATTGAAGTTTCTGCTAATACTTTGTTTTGTGTATTTGTTTCATTTGTATTTGCGTGAAAAGAAACTTTCTCATTGAGTTTTTCACGACACTGGTTCAGACAAATCCTAAAATATACCTTGGTGCAACAACCCAAAGATCTTTTGAGGATCTTTTGTTCTGACACCAAAACGACTTTATCTTTGTCAGAAAGAAGACTTAGCTCTACTTTTTCCTTGTATTTTAAAATATTTTCAAATAAAAATCTACCACAATAAAGTAAAATAAATGGTGGATCTAAGTTTCGGGGCAAGGATACAAGGACACAAACCAAAGTATGAGGACATTAATATGTCATCTGGTCTGATATGTGTAATTATAGGGTGAGGTACAGTCATGATGGCTTAGGTTAGTTGTCTTTTACATTTCCCTTTTCATCACAAATACAACACAGCATCTCTGTATTCCTCACTGTGTTGCCCTACGCCCTCCCCAATCCTCCAGCTTTGAACTGGGAGCAAATCTGGTCTGCACCGATTGGTCTCAGCCACGGCGGGAAAGTCATCAGAAGCCTCAGCCATTGGTTCCGGACACATCTGAATGAGGCATAGACATCCACTAGAAATGTAATCTCTATATGTGTGCGGCTATGTGGGAGTATGTCTGTTTGTACCTCTCAGCCAACTCAAGGAGAGCCCCCGCAAGGAAATCCTGCATCAGTTCAGACCAGATTACCGATCAGAGTGTGACCAATGTCAGAAAGCCAAGAGCGAAGTAATGCGGCCTAATGGTGAGACAAGCTTGGGACTCTTTAATGGTAATGAATACACAATGTGAGCCCAAGGCAGGATGAGAGGGAGGGTTGGGTTGAGGGAGTCGTGACCAGACTGGAGAGGAGGGAGAGATAACCTCGATGTGTGGGAAAGGAGAAGAAGGTGTAATATTTACCGTGTAGTTCAGGGAAGCTGAAAAAATAACAGAAACACGTAACGAATCTCAAGCTTGCCATCTGTATTTTTACCTCTGTGTTTCAATCATAGCATATTGCAAATCAAACAATAAAAACTTCATTACCCTCTCCAAATCTGGGATGTTATTTTACCTGTTAACAAACAGCAATGGATGTCCCAGATGTTACAAACTTGTGCTGCGGAGGCAGACGTTTTTACAAAACCACAGATGTTTGAGAGGAAAACCAAAAATGTCAGACATGGGAAGATATTTTCTGGATAATTTTGTAAAAAATGATAACATAATATTTCTTTCTTTCATGAGCAATGGAAGCATTAGGTGTTAGCATTGGGTTTAACACACTACAATTTGATATCATCGCAATGCTGTAGTTCTTGTATCAACAAAACTGTGTGTCTAGGTTCAAGTGACCAATCGCATTGTCATGATGTCATAGTTTTACAACACGGAAACACTATGACACCACACGACAAACCCTAACCCCAACACCTTAACTCTACCCATGATCACATCCTAACCCCCAACCCTAACCCCACCCAGATGCAATGGTTATCATGGACAAACAGTATTATGTTGATACAGGAACAACATAAACACAATTAGATAGTAGTGGTGCAACGGATCACGGTCGATCCGTAATCCAAACCGATCCCACTCCATGGTTTGGCAGGCGCGTGATGCGAAGATTCGAAAAAGAAGAAAAAAGTATGTGTATGGTGTGCGTGGTCAGTCTGTCAAGCGATAGCTATGGCCAGTGGTAGCATCGAAGTGGAAGAGCAGAGGAGTTTGCGGTATTTAGGCAGCCCTTTGCTGATCAATCCGACTGGGCTAAAGCTATTACAAAAGCTATTGGGGTGTTTAGCTGCAGACGGGAGGCCGTATTCCGTTGGGGTCTAAACTATGATGAACGTGCTTGAGCCACACTATGATATCCCATCGCGCGTCCACTTCAGTGACAAGATCGCTCCAAGCATGTATGAGCAGGAAAAGTTTAAAGTTATGGCTGAACTGTCCCAGGCATCTTCTGTTTCCCTAACTACAAATGAGTGGAGCTCCAGGGCAACGGAGAGCTACGTGACCGTGACCGCTCATTATATCACAGCAGAGTGGTAGATACAAAGCCCTGTACTGCCCTATATCGCACCTTCATTTGTTTTTATATAATTGCGTGGAATGAATCTTGACTTGAATGGTTTTTAATAGGCAAAAAATACTTAAATAAGTATATGGCGAGTTAAATTATGCCTTTTTTTCTTTTTCTGCTGATCCAAAAATGGATCTGATCCGGAAATGAAAAAAACGAACCTTGAGATTTTTGATCAGTTGCCGACGTTAATGTATATATTACATACTGAAGGTTCAGTGAAGATTTGGAATCGAAATCGGAAGATTTTATAAATGAAACTGGGAGATAAGAGTGGATTAATACATGCATTTAGCAACCTACTGTAGCCAGTGAAGTACAAACACAAAGGGAAGGCTGTTTGGCTGGAGGTGGAGCAGGTTAAAGGTCATCATTTCACATATTTTGCGCTCCTCTTTACAACTGCAGATTCAATGTTAAAGTATGTCGTTTTCATTTTAATAAACCTTCAATGCAGCTGCTGGTTTGCATACACTCTGTGGCATTAAAATCAATTTGCATTGGCACAAAAAATGAAAAGGACACAAATTTGGCTGTGAGCTCCTTCTATACTGTGTGCAAACAAACAGGAACCTGCTGCGCCCACCAGAAAGATACAAAAACAAAATCAAAAGCCCTGAAAAAACAGAGTTTTACTTCAGAGCAGATATTTTGAATGAGGAAACATTTACAGCAAAATCTAGTAACACCAAATGTTTCTGTTTTTAGTGAAATAAACTATCCCGCTTTGCCCAGAGAGATTCAATAACATGACACAGCTGAAAGTGCTTATAAAGAACTCAATGAACAAGTTCAGGATTTTACAGCAATAATGAATGTTCACCATGATCTTGTCAGAGTACCAAAACATAAACTCTGATTCAGGTAAGTCCTTCAACTTTCCCTCCGGGGCGAGCGCTTAGCTTCCAGATCCCAGCATAGTTGGGTTTCCAACACAGACTTCTAGCTAATGGATTAAGCAAGTAAGTTTTCCATGCAGGCCCAATGAGAAGACAGACAGGAAGGCAATACATAAGCAGATCCAATCCAAAATAGCATTGAAGCCTCGGCTGCAGTACCAGAGAACAGCCATGCCAATGAATGGGAATGAAAAACAGGTGCACCTGCTTGAATCCACGCCCACTGCTGGTAAGAGGTACGCACACACATGCACACACGCACCACTTAGAGAGAGAGACAGATAGAGTAATTAAAAGAGCAAAAAGATAGAAGGCGAATCCACACCTGGAGGGCGGGGAGGCAATGACATGAATCTATAGAAATGCCTCAGATTGTGTTTGAAATCTTAATTTGCTGCATGCAGAAAGGAGCAGCGGCAGCATTTCTCTCAGGTGCAGAAGCAGAAAATGAAATTAAAATAGTGAAGTGCTGCATTACCTACTATTACCTTCTAAGCACCTAGTAAATACAAAGTACTTACTACAGTGGCAACCTGCAGGGTACTTGGAACCAAGTCTCAGTGAAACAGAAGACTAGCGTCCAGCATATGCTAGTTTTTTTTTATTGTTTCTACACCTTATTTAGCCCACGGAATTTAGTGAAAAAATTATTCATATGTAATTAAAGAAAGATAGATGCACAACTTAGGAAGGAAACATTGAATTATATTCCTGGTATGGTCACTGCACAACGGTTGTTCCAATTATGAACTGTTTACCCTGTAAATGTATTTTCTTTTGGCAAATTTGGGAAATGGAAACATCTCTATGTACATTTTCACGGTCCCTTCCAAAAATCAGATCAAAGATCTTTAAAACTTGCTTTTCATGACATTTGTCTTAAAATGTACAATATAAAAACCATTTTATTAATGTAAAATACAGTTTGGAGGGTATTTTCACTCATAAACAATCAATTTAATGAACGAGCAATCAAAAAAAATTATATTTTAATGATTTACATCCAAAATCTGTGCGATTTCCATCAGTAGCACCAACTTTATAATTTCATATTTATACATGTATTCATATTCATTGGAAAATAATGTTATGTCATACCCAGTTAAACCCAGTAAACCCAGTTTTGACCTATTTAGGTTTTATCACTTGGTCAGATTTGTCTACATTGTCAGTCTAATGAACCTTTAATGCATCTTGTTTATTGAGGTTTGGGATGGTGAGTCAGCAGCTTTCCCCTGTTGTTGTGTTTATCTTGCGTTACATAATGAGATCTACTCCAACCTCGTGCCTGACAGACACCCTCCATAAACTCACAGAGAAACAAATACAAACTAGAGTAAAACTGTATGGAAAGAAATCAAATTAAACTGAGTTGAAAACTAAAAAATTCTCAAATAAGAATGAGCAGTTTACTCAGTGGTGTTTACTCAGGAAAAATTGATCTACCGAAATAGTTGTCCAACATATTCCTCGAGCTAAAATACAGCCTCAAAAAACCCCAAAACCTCACAGAGTCAAACCATAAAAATCCCTTTTAAATTTAAAGGCGTTGAATTTTTTCCTTTTTCCTCTCAAATAAAATGCAAATGTGGAAAGTTTTAGTGTGTTTCCTCATTTAAATTGCTTTGCCAGGAGTGGCAAACAAAGATGAAGAGGAGTGGGGGAGGACAGAGGGGTTTGCAGTTGAGCTTGTTTTGTAGTATTTCTCATTTAGTGTCCCTGTCTGTTGTGTGCACAGCCTTACTCTCCCCATGTGATGATTCTCAGCCTGTGTGTAACAAAGGCTTCCTTCGGTACCACGGCCAATAAAAACAGGAATTAAGGATGATCAGAGCGGCTCTTCACCTTCCCGATATCCTCCGGTGGAAGCCTGTATAGGGTCTTGGTACCAGTCGAGCTTCTCTCGACACTGACTTTCGCTGACTTTTTTTGTTTTTATCTTTCGCTCTTTTCACTTATCTTCAAGGCATTTCTATTGTGGCGATCGGAGTGATGCTCACAGAGGAAGACGTAGAGATAGGGACAAAAGTGGAAAGGATACACTAAAGAAACTGCATGTGTGTGATATATGTACTGTTGAATGGCGCTATATTTACTTTAAATACTTTACATTTTTCTTTTCTTCCTTGAAAATATATGTACTTCAGGAAAAACAGGACTTGCAAAAGTAATTGCATTAATTTTAGGCACTTAATCGCAAAAGCTAAAGCTAAATATTTAATAGGCAGTATTTCAACATCCTCTTGTGTGTTCCCAAATGATTCTGGCTGTTCTGTTTCAAACTGACAATGAAGAAAATGTAATAAAACCACAGTGTCACGGTGTTTTTTCCCCCGTTTTCCCCCTTTTTACTGTTGCTGCTGCTGCACTTGGGCAACTTTCTGGATTTACCTTTTTTTTTATCACTTCTTTAACTTCTCCTATCATCTGGTAAAAAGGTGGATTCTGATAAGATTCTGATAAAAAGACGGAGATATCATGTGGATAAAAGGCAAACTCTAGATAGATTTCAAACATACAGATCTCTTGAAGTCTCTCTTTGCCTTAGGAAATCCATTATTTGGTTGATTACCTCCTGCTCATGAAGCGAGCTGCCGTGGCGAGCGCGACCGACGGCAGTCAAAACGGACTTGCATTAAAATGCAGCTCGGTGTCCGCGCAGTCTATTGGATCCAATCAGAAGGTGAAATCTCTCAGCCAAATTGATCTGTTTCAACACACATCCCCAGATTACGCTCTACAATGGATTAGGCGACGGGAGGGAAAAGGCATTAGCACATGTTCTCTTTTGTCAGCAGAATGGAAGTCTGTTTAAGTCTGATTTAGGAATAATGGAATATGTAATCTGTTACACTATCAGGATGAGAAAGTACACTCTAGAAATGCATTCTTTTTTAATGCGTGTCCTGAAATTTTACATATTCAACATTGAAGCGCCACCTGTTCAGAGTTTGAACTAAGCTACGTTCGGTGCAGCTCAGTATATGCTTGTGATTTAATCCAATCCGAGGTTTATTAATTAATTGTAATTGATTGGAGTTGGGGTTGTTTAACCTTTAAACATGTTCAAACAACATAATTTTGTGCATAGTCACAGTTTGCACATGATGATGAGCAGCTACACTCATTCAGTCCATGCGCTCTAGCGGTCACTAGCTAGCTAGTTTAAATAAGAGAAGCAAGTGTCCTCAGTAGTAAAAAACAAAAACAAAACAGTTTTCATCAGTTATGTCAAATATCTAAAGCGAAGCCCTATTTTCCTTTAAAAGTACTTGAAAAACGTATTCATGCGTTTATCACATCTAGACTGGATTACTGTAGTTCTCTCCACTTGGGCCTCAAACCTTCTTCTCTTTGCCGTTTGCAGTTAGTTCAAAATGCTGCTGCACGCCTTTTAACAGGTACTAGAATGATGATCAAACCACTCCAGTTCTAGCTCATTTACACTGGCTCCCAGTCAAATATCATATAGATTTTTAAAATTTTCTTGCTTACTTTTAATTTTTTTTTAAAAATTGGCTCATAGCTATCTAACTGAACTCCTCTACTTGTACAACCGTAGGAGAGCACTAAGATCTTCTTGCCAGATGCTCTTAGAACAACCTTAGGTCTCAGCTTAAGTCCAGAGGTGATCGGGCCTTTGCAACTGCAGCACCCAGACTCTGGAATAACCTCCCTGTTTTTATTTGTACTCCTGAGTCTATACAATCTTTAAAAATCACACCTAAAACTCACTTTTTTACATTTGGCTTTACTATAAAACTAGCTTGACTATCATCCGGCTTGATTTATGTCTGTCACCTGTGACGTTTGTTGGTCTATTTGTTGTTTGTTAATTTCTGTATTTGCTTTATAATGGTTTTGCTGATTGTTAATTTGATCAACATTGTTGTTTTAACATGTGCTATAGAAGTATATGTTGATTTGATTTGATCTGAAAAAACGTGCAGAAGATGAAAAGTCGAAGAACAATTCTATGGATGCTTAATCAGCATTCACATTAATTAATAGGCCCCCACTGATTTGGTCATCTCTGCTCTTGTCCTTGCCCTCATCTCGTCTATATAAAGAACACTCAGGGACCCTCATCAGGTCTTCATTTGGACTCAAAGGATAACAAATGATTACTTTAAGGAGGCTTAGAAGAATGACAGTATCAAATTTACAGAACACACATCGTTTCCGTCCATTTGTTTCTCAATAGATGTCTTGTAGCTGAAAGACAGCGTCTTTCTTTTGTGTCATTTTCCCCGCTTCCATCTATGTGCATGCTCCATTAGCCGGCGTCTTGCTGGCAGTGTCTCTTCCATTTTAGAGCTGTGGTTTACTGCTGGCATGCTTGGTCAGGCTTGTGATTCACGGAAAATGATGAGGTAAAGGTTTAAGCCTGGCCAAAAAAATATATGGCAGTAAAAATGGATGTCCTAAATTCGAGCCACTTTGAAGGGAGCTGTGTGATTTAACCAGCCGGAAAGTTTAACTGCTTTTAACTTGTTCACGCTTCGAGCCTTCGCTAGCTCTGATATTAAGCATCCTCTTTTGTTTCTGCAAGTGAAATTGTATCCAAGCTCCACTGACTATTTCTTCGTCGTCTTTAGAGCTGTCTTAATTTGTCATCATTGCTTATGAAAAAAGCTAATGGCGTCTCTCCCCTAATTGTGGAGACGAGATAAGTAGAACATCTCAAATCAGTGAAGGGGGGAATTAAGGAGGACCCTGGGGCGTTCGACTTCTTTTTTCCAACCAACACAAACGGAACAAGCTTCTCTTCAAATCCCCGAGGACATGAGGTAGGAAATTCCTCTAGGCTGCACCTCTCTAAAGAGAAGAGTACAGTCACAGTGCACAGAACAACCACTCTGTGACCCCTTTGCATTTTAAAGGTTCATCAGTTTTGGTAAAATTTTATTGACAGTTTTTGCCTGGAGCCATCTGCTTTTATGTTTATTGGCAGTTCTCGGTTTAATTGCGTCATTATTTGAATTTGAAAGTGCTCTTTCTAATGTGGGAGAATGTAAAAGTGCTGTACATCACAAAAGAACACAGGTGGGACCTTTAAGGCTGACATTTCAGTTTCAATTAATATATGCGGCCTATCATCTGAGGACTTTGAAAGTGTGCCGTCTCGGAGAAGCTGGGGAATTATGGAAATGCAGCTTCAGCAAAGGAATCGACTGCCCTCAGCTAGGAAATTACACTGCCACAAAAATAATTAAAAGCCATGTCTAATTTAAATACATGCTTCTGCGCTCTAAAATACCCCTCGGACCTCTCGACGCGGGTCTGGAAAATGCCGCTTCCACAGGTTTCGGAGAGGGGAAATCACCCACGGGCGTCTGCGCCGGAGCAACAGTGATTGGACCTGCCTTTAGAAAAGTGTAACAGAGAAGAAAATAAGATGTAACCCTTTCAGCAGAATCAAAAAGGTATGTGTGTGTGTGGCACAGAAGAGTGTGGACTCACACAGAGAGAGGGAGCAGTAAGGTGAAATAGAGCTGAGATAAAATAGAGGTGACGCAGGAGAAAAATCGGTAATGCAGATGGAATAAAAGGCAGGGAAAAGCATTTTTTTTCACACCGGTCTCAATATGTGGTCTTCCACATACACTCATCTATACCATATGTGGCTTGTATAGGTAACGGCCCTATTATGAAGCAGTGAAGCGACTCAGGCGCTATCCGCAGTCTTGCTGACAAAACTCTAATGTATAGGGCCTTGTGCTCTCTGTGCTGGGATTCAATTAGACTGCCTAACAGTGGGGCCTGCCCAGAATGGGATGGAGGAGTTAGAGCCCTGTCATATGGGCCCAGTGGGGCGGCAAGCCTCCACTCTGTCTGCCTAATACTGGTGTCACAGCTGCAGGGAGAAGCCCACCGCCTGCGGCTCTGACTGACTGAATTAACTCACTATATTTGTTTTGGTTTTTTTTGTGCGTCTCTTCTCCTAGCTGCACTATTTCAGGCTTTTATTTAAAGGTGGTGCTTTTGTCAGCCACGGGTTGTGGATTTATGCTCTTTGCCTAAATTCAATTCAAGTATTTACACTTCTTAGCTCACAAAGGCTAAGGGGTGTAAATATGTTTCTTAAACGGCAGAGTGAGCACAAACTCTATAAAATACTTCCATATATGCTGCCATCTTTCATTTTTATCATTTTTTTGGTGGGGTTTATTTGGTTCAGTTGGTTGTTTTTTAGCAAAACACTTTTTTAAATTGACAAACCACCAAAGACAGACAACATCTAAAAACTGTACATAACCTCAAGAAAAGTGAAGCCAGCGCCTTGAACTGGCATTCTTTGTTGTGGCCAGCAGGGGGCGAATGCTGGTTGGTTGTAACCGTGTAGGCATCTGTGAGGATATGACCATTTCTCACTAATGAACTGTGTCCCAATTCGAGGGCTGTGTCCTTCGAAGAACGCAACCTACGTGGGCCGTGTCCGTCATAGACCACGCCGGCCGGAATCGAATGGCAGTTAAATCCTGTGACGCGCCGACGCGGATGGGCAAATCTTTATTTTACCTCATTTGTTTTACTTTTTATTGTTTCTGCTCTCTGTGTTCTCGCTTTATTGTTGAGATGTTTCATCAGTATGTGATGTATGTGAGGCTGAAGTAGACTTTGTCCCATGAAGGATACATCCGATGGATCCAATAATCACGGGCGTATGAGTCAGAAAAACATGAAGCCTATGTTGAAGTCTGATGTCTTAAACCTAATTTTTATTTGAAGGCCGCCAGTTGCAGTGATGCAAAAAGACTTGCAGTCCTATAGAAGTACATGGGAAGACTGCTTACTGCCTTGATAGGTGAGTAATGATAAACACCGTTTCAGTTATCATGTAAAGTGACCCACTGTGGAGTCGAGCAGGTAACTGAAAGCTGTGCAGGTAAATATCCCTGTTTACCTTAGCGACATTAGCACTTATTGCCTCCAGAGGAGTCGCCCGGGTGGCTGTAGCTCAGAAGGTTGAGCAGGTCATCTGTTAATTAGAAGGTTGGTGGTTTGCTCCCTGGCTGCTCCAGTCTGCATGCCAAATATCCTTGGGCAAGAAACTAACCCCGAGTTTCTCTCTGATGCATGCGTTGGAGTGTGAATGTTACATCGAAAGCGCTTCAGTAGAAAAAAGTTCTTTTATGAGTGGCTGAATGAGGCAAGTTGTGTAAACAGCTTTGAGTGCTCAGAGTAGAAACGTGCTCTATAAGAACGAGAACATTTACCTCTGTAAACATTTCTTTGCTGGGTTCAAGGGCTCTGTTACTAATTTCAGATCACATTAAACAACAACTTAGAAAATAAAAAATGTAATTCTCGGTCATACTATGTTTTAAAATTGAGGATTACTCATGCTTCGCTCATTGTCTAGTCCTTGGCCAGTCAGACCCACCAAACTTGTTTTGTCGGGGGGGGCCTCCAACCCCAGTGAAGGCCACGAGCCATTGTACTCCCAACTCTGGATGAATTCTGGAGGTCTGGAGGGTTGCTTGTTTGGAAGAAGGCACGACAGACGGAGATGCAAGGGATGCAATGAGATGGAGGCTGATGATCCGCTTTGGCAACTCCTAAAGAAAGCGGCTCCAAAAAAAAGCCTTAAAGCGCATCTTTTTAAGCTTCCCTGCTCTCGTTCATTCTAATTTTACAATTTATTGACCTTTAACTCTCTGATGTCCTCAACTGTTGTTTTATCCATACAGTGATTTTCTTATTTCTTTGCTTTTAAGGTTTCCTGGACTTTTTTGAAAGGCGCCTACAAATAAAACGTACTATTATGTATTAATATCTTGTCACTTAATTTATGTCAGTAAATATTTTCCTCCCAGCAGCTAGTTTGAGGTCTTCTTTAATAAAACATGCTATTAATGTGGCAGCCTTTCTCTTTGGTGTAAACTAGATGATGAAACAGCGTGTGCTTTAGTCCATGGCAACTTTGATTAAATAGCTGTTACCATACGAACATGCAGTGTGTTAAGTCAAGGTTATGGCATGCTCCAATTTGAGGTTTCAAACTGGGAGATGTAGTTTTTTTCTATACACTCTATAGTGGGAAAAGTGAGAAGAGTGAACTTTTGCAGAAATGAATGTCCACAAATGTTTTCACTGCCTTTATTTTGCATGAAGCTGTAAAGATGTCTCGAAGGTAGACAAGACATTTCATAAAAATAGATTCCAGCGTTTAAAAGTTAAGGTGACATTCACCTTGGTAGAAGCGGCCGGTTTCATTAATGCTTAAATTGGGCAACTTCAATCATTCTGCAGGAGGACGTAACTCTGTGAATGTCTCTCAAATAAAAATTTTAGAGAGGGTTAAGTAATTTTATCAAACAGCATTTTCAGCTGCAGATGAATAATCTACACACTGGGAAGATGTACGAACACCCGGTATGTGTGTTCATAAGCAGAATGGGAATAGATGCACCGGCGTAGCTTATTAATATGTTTTAAAAGCTCGTGGTCACGCTGTAACTGATGATTATATTTAAATGAAAGTTGCAGAAACCAATTGCCGTGTTTACTCTCACTGTTAAATAACATATTGTTCTGGATGAACCCAATTTATACCTTTAAATATATCAAACAGGGGCCTGAAAAATGAATCCAAAAAACAATTGTGAATGAGAAATGGAAGAACTGAGGACATGCACCCGCCATCCTGTTCCTAATAAGAGAATTTATACTTGTTCCTTATTTTTTTGTGGCAGTTTTCAATTACCATAAACAGTGTCCTGCTAAGGATAGTGTTTGAGCTTGGATGAACCGAGAGGCTCTTAAGCCTGCAATTTTTCATCTTTAATGCGGAGCCCACTTTAATCTCCTATTTGACATTTTCTTGCGCACTCCAAAAATCACAGCTGTCTCTTATAACCTTCCGCTGATTGGTGCAGCTGCAGAACACCATATCTTTATTTCAGTCTCCCTTCACCTCCCTTGCGAGGCCGTGTCTACAAGTCCAGCCAAACAACTTTCCTGCCACGGAGGCCAGATCGGAATGTAATCAGCGACAGAGCTTCAGGAGCACAGCCCCGCTTCAAAACACTCAACGTGAGCAGAAAAACGTAACCAGGTAGAGCTATTCCTTGCACTCTCCTCTCTGTCCGTAGCTGAGGCCGGAACCAGCGGGATGGTGGCCCCACTGCTGGTGACTCAGTGTGGGATAATCAGTGTGCTGCCGGAGTCGGGATTACATCGGAGCAGGTAACGCGGAACGGTTGGCTGAGGGCGAGCAAGGTGACAGGGTTGAGTAGGGAGTAGGGGGTTCTCCTGCCATCAGCAGACCCAGCGTGGGATGTGATAATCACAGCCCACCGTAAACCCCATAGCCGCTCCGCAAACCAGCTATTACTGAGTGCAATCACGGAGACGGAGGCCCATCAGAAAGAAGGAAACAAAAAGACACAGCAGTACCTGCTTTTCTGTCTGATAGACAAACTTCTGTTGGGGAAAGGCATAAATGAAGTTACTGAGTGAGTTGGAAGATTCTGGTACTTGAAATCAGCATGAAAGTGTGAATCAGAAGAGAAATATTTTTCTACGATAGCAAAATGATAAAAGCTAAAATGGTTGTTTTGTTCTGATTTCTTTACAATCAACACTTATTAGGTTATGAAGAAAAGAAAACTCTATATTAGCCGCAACGGGCTCGAGCTTCCCAGCAACCCTCAGCTAGGTGAGTGATTACGAGAACGGATGAATATAAGTGTCCAATACATACACCACAAAAAGTGAAGTATTAGCTACTTTACACAGTATGTTATGTAATAAGTAGACTTATATCTTATAAAAATAAACCAAAAGAATTGAAGGAAATGAAATTTTCTTCAAACATTTAGTTACTCTTTAAAGGTCAAAACCTAATTAGCTTACTAGCTGTATAGCGTGTATATGCAGTGAAGCATCATGAGACAACGCTCAAATTTTTAATGTGTAATATTGTCTACGTGCTGCTGTTATCAATCAAAAACAAAAAAAGTAATCCCGTTACTTTACTTATTTTCAAAAGTATTTAGTTACTTAGTTACTTTTTAAGAACATCATACACAACCTCAATAGGTAATAAAGCAATAGCTCTTTCAGCCCAATTCTACTTTTTCTGCATAATCCATCATATAAAATGTAATCAAATGAAAAAGTCTCTTTTTAAAACTTGTTTTGTTAGTTTTAATCTTTTAACTTTATGCATCAAGCAACATTCTCTGACTGGAAGAAATCTGTTTAACATTTAAACAAATTTTCTGCATATTCCAGCGTATAAAATAAAATAGTTCTTTGTGTTTACACTCACTCTTTCAAATAGATGCAAGTAAAACACAGCAGAAAATAAATAAAATCAAAGACTCAGTGGTCCTGTTGCTCTATTTTCACCTGTTTAACAGGAGCAGGGCAGGCGGAGGTTTGCCCCGGTGCAGGTGTGCCGCAGCGGTCATGTCAGCGGAAGGATCCGGGACTTTCTCTGTGAACGTCACATTCCCGTGGCAGCGTACTCGGTGCTTGCTCAGAAGTTTAGGTGGGTATCAAACTCAAAGTAAGGTCAGTACTTCCACGCTTTAAACGCTGCACGGTCGTACTCTCTCCCACACTCGATATATTATCCATTGTTGATCTGCGCACAGCTGTTGCCACGAACGTCGCACTCGCTTACGTCATTGTCAAGAGACGCTCTCGCAAAAAAAAATCACGGTTTAGTAACGCAGTAATGCTGTGTGCGTACCAGAAAGTAACAGTAATCTAATTACCTTTTTTGCAATAGTAATCCCTTACTTTACTCGTTACTTGAAAAAAGTAATCGGATTACAGTAACTTACTTACTGGTCAGATAATACCCATTTTTCCGTCACACCAGGTGATCACTATGTGGTCTCCAGGCCTGTGTGACTGGGGCCTCGTTCACCTGACCCTACAGCATTACCTGTCAACAGTGTCAGATAATTTAGAGTGGTCCCCTGTCACTGGGTTCTCCATTCTTTGGAGTGGCGTAGTCTTCGAAACTTTAAATAGCCTAATTTATTGTGAGGCGGTTTTGTTTGATTGCTCCATGGCTCATGGGCAGCGTATGCTGTTACTTACCATACTTACCATAGTAAACTATTTGCATGCTCAAAATAGCAAGCATAAGTAAGGAAGTGCAGATAATGTGTTTGTGTACTAGCACTAGCTACATGCTAAATTCAGTTTTCCATTGGGTTATTATTATTGTGCCTATTGTGCGTTCATTCTTCATCGTCCTGCTTCGTTTTCCCGTCAGACACCAGCATCTCGTCAATCTATATTTGTTTATGATTAGTCAGCTGAGAGGCTGGCCAAGCTATTTTGGAAACAGCTGCACTACAGCGTTAATAACAGTGTATCTACACTATAGGCAAAACGCTTGCACATAAGTAAAAATGGCAGTACCAGCAGTGGCTCTGGCATTATTCATGTCTGCAGAGAAGACAGAAAATATTACAGGCGCATGATGAGTGAATGATGAAAACATTTTTATTTTCCTCTTTTCCATTACAAGTTAATCTTGCTTCATTTAACAAAAAATAGAGCTACAGTCCAACGCAGCCACGGTCACAATTATTATTATGAGTCCTGCCGTAGATGTGTGTTCGGTTCTGCCGGCGATAAACAAATTTTCTATTTGTGTTATTAGTTCCTGCCTGCTTTCTCTATTCCTGTTACTTGCTCCTGTCATTATACATTTGATAGTTGAGATGCTGTGCACAGTGAGTAGTTCTCCCTCTCCAAAGGGCACAGGGTATCAGTGATTGGATGAAAGTATTACATAAATTAAAAAATTGGCATCGTGTGAAGAGAAAGTTTTGCGAGAATAAAAGTGATTAAATTATTTTTCTGCAATAATAAGTTGAGTTTTGATAGTTTTTCTGTATTGTAAATATAGTTAAACTCTCTGTTAGGCTTTCATTCCCTGCTACATTTCCTACTTATCAGATTTGAGATAATTTGCTAATTTTGAATTTTACCCATACATACTAAATGTTATTTTACCTCTGAGATACGCATTGATATCATCAGCACAAAAGGGGTTTTTTTTGTTTTTTTTTCTTCCTTTTAATGTACCTAATTGCATTGCTCTGCACGGATGAATGCACACAATGAGAGCGGTTTTGTTATGGTAACTGCCAAACGTACAATTACAAGTCCCATTAACATCCTTTTGAAAAGAACGCTGATGCGCTAAAGCGATGGACTTGGATGCACGAGGCGAAATTACAGGCAGTCGATAGCCCCCTGTTCACTGATTGTCACAGAAACACAATGGAGTCTTTAGTAGCTTCACAGAAGAGATGGAGGAATGGTGTTTCCATCTCAGGGGTGACCAGGCGGGAAAGTGACGGGGTCATTTTAAATTACACTTTAATTCAACGTACGATGACAGTCATTGTCGCCGCGCTTTGTGTCGAGTTAAGTTACTGAGAGAAAAAGTTATTTAGTGCCTCGGCATACTCTGACTGTTTATTTTATTATTATTATTCACTTTATGTGTGGTGGTGGTGGAGGGGGGGTTGTACATTACATGTTTGTCATCAAGCAAGTGTAAATGGAGCTGTATGTTTGTGCCAGTAGGAATACTTTAGGTATTTTTAGGGTCCTAATCGCATAATAAATTGTTATAAATAGGAGGCCAAATTCTTTATTATGATGCATAATAATAATAATGATGCATTATATATACCAGTAGTGCTCTTTTACTGTGTTTTGGAGGTTTTTTTGTGGTAGAGTATATTCGGTTTGTTTCCTATTACCACTACATGCCCATGCACATGTCCTGCTCTACTACATACACGTCCACTGTTAGGCCGTTGCCTGGCGACGCGTTGGCATCATTGCATGTAACGTTGTGTAATGTTCTGCCTTTTTGGATATGACTCAATATTGTCATGAAATGAAAACAGTAGAATGTCCTTCTGAGGTGTTTTAGGTGTATAAATTCAAACGCTGGGTAATCTTAGACCCCCGGCTGCTAGGTAACATAATGTCACGAGTGGTAAAAATAAGCACATTAAATTCACGTTTTGTGGAAATAAATTAGACGTTATTGTCGCGAATAAATTGCACACCCATTCTACTGTTCTCAGTCTTGATAAATGAAACACTTTTATGTCTTACACCGTTTTCCCTTGGTCAGTGTGTCAATGTCTGGTTCTGGGTCTTGTGCTGAGGCAGTCCACAAAATATTGTGGAGCTTGTCATCGGCGGTCCGTGATCTATGCTTGGTCTTGTTTAGATTCATAACTGGAAACATCTGTTTGCACCGATAGCAGCTCAAAAACAAGGACAGAACACGAGCAGCATTAAATCGGAGGTGTGGCATCAAACCAGGGATAGGACATGGTAAAAGTCCTTGAATGCAGCATCCTGGAACTTTGCTCTCAGACCAGTTTCGCGTCGATGCTCAGTTAACGCCATCTGAAGGTGCTGGGGTGCACTGCAGACGTCGGCAGCGAAAGGTTTGCTAGACAAGTCATAAACCAAATAGATGCTCTTTAAAGTCAGAGAAGCGCAGCCTGATGTGCGTCATTGCATGCATCATTTCCACTTGCGCATGGAAAGCATAGCTACTGGTGAGATACTTTTACCTTAGCAGGAAACAATGGAAATGCACTGTGGGAGATGTAGTCTATGGTCAGTTTAAGCTTTTAAGCAGCATACAGTAAATTTATTTTAAGACAACCATGCACAAACTTTCACGGGCCACAGAAAAAGTTGCGGCGGGCCACATTTGGCCCATGGGCCTTGAGTTTGACACATGTAACATAAGAGCACTACTCCTTGATTACAATGATTTTTAAAAAAAAGACAACAACAGACGTTAACAGAAGGCTTTAGCCACCCACCGATTCTGTTTTTAATGGACTACTGAAAGGGTGCATCGGTAATAGGTACAAACACGGCTGTCTGCTCATCACTACATTCATGAAATGGCACAAAAATTGCAGTATAAATGTCTGGGAGGATCTGTACGACCCTGCAAACCAACATTAGAAATATTCCATTAAAAATGCCCCAAAAGGCACCAATAGTACAAAGATTTCTAATTACCTCCAGTTCAGGTGGTCGACTGGCTTCAATTAGCAGAGGTGACGCCTAGCCGCCACCGGTTACTATGGTGACCATGCTGATGACGCCAGTGTCGGTGGACATTAGAGGAACTGCAGTTTTTGGCTCCTTCACAAATTAGCTTTCATTCTGCTGCTCCTAGAAATTCCATTAAAATCCCTAAAAATAACCATCTGCATGTTAGTTATGTCTTAATGACAAGAATAAAAAACTTACAATATTTTATATGTGTTTTCCCAGGAATTCTGCATTTTGGAGCTACATGGCCATACCTCGCAAGCACCTCGTACTTATAAATTCTCCACTGCTGCTTATTTGTTAGTCACCATCACACATCTAAATTTGTTTTGAAATGAATTACCTTGAAAATATAATTTTCGGCTGCAGCTGCTGATGTTCCTGATTAAATTGAAAGATATCTGAAAACACCTGTTGGACTCACGGTGCAGAGATGTGAGCCGAAATTTAATTGAGCATCGGGTCTGAGAGAAAATATACAGAAGGGTATTTCTATTGTGATGGATTTTATTGTTGAGCTCTAAAAGCATTGCGGGCTTAAGTCAGTGAAGCGTTTGCGCGGCTCACCTGAAAGAATTACTGAGAGGAGAGGTAAAGTCTCTGAAAGGGGTGAAAAATATCTTAAAGTGTCCTCAATTAGATAAGCAGGGACAATTACAGCTGACGGAGTCAGAGTACACTGGGCCACGGCTCTCCAAAAGCAGATTATAGCTCGAGTGAGATAGTTTGTGTTTCTTTGTTGTTCTTTGGACGTGTTACTTTGTTTGTGTGCACACTTTTGCGATTTCCCATTGAGGTTTACACCTTTAGAGAGAGAGAATCAGCATTAGGGTTAGACATTATTATCTATCTATCTATAAACTCGTGCTTTAGCGTGCGCTCAGGGCAGTTTGTCCCAAGCTCTACATCAGCCAGAGATATCTTGAAATATTCATGCTTCCTCTGCAGCAACAAGCTGAGGTTTTTGTTCCATTCTTCACTGGCAAAGCGGTTTTAACTTAACACAGAAATGGATTATTATCCTGTCTGGCAGCATCAATACGTCTGAATGGAAAACAGTTCATCAGAATTCATGAAGTGTCTACAAAGGTTTTTTGTTTTTTTTAATTTCCCATCAGTTTATGGATGCAGGACTTTAAACAGGTCCAAATTTAAATAGTAATTCATTGCTTTATTTAGGCCCTCTGTGAATTTTTACATTTTTAGCACCATCCACAGATTTTCCTCTTTTTTATTCCTCAAAAATACATTTTGGAAAACTGATAAGTACAATTAAAAAAGAAGTGATCTATGATAAATCAAAGATCCATCCCAATCCCTTTTCAGAAGCCTCTTATAAAAGTATATATCCAACAGCAAACTGTGGTGCGGTGCAACTTTTCCTGCAATATGATTATCATTATAGGAGGAAAAGAATAGCTCGCAGGGGCTTGTGATGGACACGCGCATCTGCGGACAATGGCTCGCTCTGAGAGAAGGAACGAGGCTTCTCGAGGTCGAGAGGCTTTTGTATCAACATGCCTCGCTTTCATTGGCACTTCGCTGTCTGTGTTCCCACGTGGGAGACGGGATATCAGCTGCCGTGCCTTAACAAAGGAGCCGAGGAGGGACAAGGCTGAGTGTGGGCTACAGTCTCCTCAGAGCTTATATTCTTTGTATGTATTTAGTCACATTTTTCCAACAGTAAATTCTTCATATTTTATAAGGTAAATATAGCATCGGGTCTTATCTACAGAAGAACAGAAGAGTTAAAACAACTGGAGAATAAAGATTCTTTCAGTGTCGATGTTTTTAGGGCGGATTCGAGGTAGATACTCATAATAATGAGCAAACATCCTAATGTTCAGAATGAGATCTTATCAATTTGCAAATAATTAGATTATTATTAATAATACTGTATTATGGATTAAAATTCATTTTATTTTTGCTAATAGTTCAACGTAAGCAAAACATGTTTCCGCGTTAATTTTCTTCATGTTATTCTGTAAATTTCTGAAATATCCTAAAATGTTAAATAGTAAATATGTTAATGGTAAAATTGAATTCATAACTAAGAGCTTAGATTGTTACATGTGATTGTAAGGTGATATCTCACAATCTTGACTTTTAGTCTAATAATAATGATATTAAATGGAATATTCATGTTCCTGTTATTGTATCTTTGAATTTCATATTCACCTGATATGTCATAGTAAGGAAATCCTGCCGCGATCAGAAGATTCCACGTGAGATTGTTACAATCATGACATGTGATGTCGTGATGTCATGCATGTTGACTTTGACAGAAAGGCAAACAGAGGTGATGACAAAAAAAAGAAAGTTTAACAGAACAACCTGATCATCTCATGACTTCTGTGCTGCCTGTCTTTTATTTAACCCGGTGCCTCTGCATGTTCACCTGCACTCCTTCCTGGCTGAAGAATTGGAAAAATATTACTATTCATGTATATTAAATATATTTTATTATATAGTTATCATTAATTATTTACTATTAACAGACAATGACAAATAAAGGAGGGATTTTCTAGAACCATTCCTTCAGTAGAAGTAGTGATGTGACAGTATGAAAACATCTCGCTACACACAAATCTTCACTTCTAGCAAACTGTACATGAAGGTATCAAATTAAATGTAATCATGCTGCAGGTAAATGCTAACATTTATAAATGCTACATGGATCAATATTAATGCCGCATCATATTGTATAAACTCATATGTTTCCAATGGCTGTCATCTTAAGGCAGCAGTTCTCAAACTTTTTACATCATTCCTCACGTGACAGGAAGGAATATTCTTACGCCCCATCTAAACAAAACAATGACAGAAAAGCCGAGCTGTAACTTTATTTAGATAATAAACTCATTCAAAAATAATTCCTTTGGTATTTTTTGTTTTAAACAAGCAGCTTTCATTTCAAACAACTATTTGTAACTTTTGTCACTAGACTGCTTCCTTTGTTCTGCTTCCTGTTAAAAGGGAGATTTTCCTCCCCCCTGTCACCAAAGTGCTTTCTCATAGACGACTGTTTGATCGTTGGAGCTTTCTCTGTATTATTGTAAGATCTTTACCTTGTGATTTGAAGTGCCTTGAAGTGACTGTTGTTGTGATTTTGTGTTATATAAACAAAATTGGATTGATTTGTTTATTAAAATGTATTATTAGCTATGCGATGCTCATGGTGGTGGTGCCTGTTTGCTTTGCTAGCATGTTAGAGGAGTTATTAAAGGTGTCTTTCATCCTACATGTTGGCCACAGAGTTGAGAAGAGAAAGCTGACCTGTTACGATGATAAATCAACAAGTGTTCATTTACTCGCTATCTCTGTTTCCGCACACACTCAGATCCTAACTGATCTAAGACCAGTGAAAGTAGAAGCAGCAACTGCTTATCTCCAATCGGTTTCCTACCAGAGACGAGCAGTTAATCCACAGACACGATCATAATAATCACAGAGTTAAACCTGCGTCCAGCCAGCTGTTACCACAAGATGGCAGTCATTCAAACAGCAAGGAGCTAATACATTAAAATATCACAATATAGCATAGAGCCACTGATCTATATTATACTGTTGAGTAGCTAATTATAATAAAATCCACCACCGTGCTAATTTCTAAACATTCATTCTTTACGTTATAATTATCTACATGAGATACAAAGTCATAATTATAAGAACCTTATTAAAACTATTATGACATGGGTAAAATGTAGCACACACAAGTGAGGGGGGGTATCTCATTTAACTCTTAGCAAAAAAAAGGCCCTCTCTTTTTCCACCTGTTACCCTGGATTATGTTCTTTTACACAATTGCGAGTCTCTTTAAAAGGCTTTGTGAAATGTGCGGCTCTTTCTGCCTCTTTGAAATATTTCTTCTACAGTTTGCTAATCCTTTCCTCTAATGATGCTGAACCTCCACTCTCTGCTCGAGTCTGTGGACATCCTCAGGACCCATTTCTGCATTTCAAGCAAGCACACACACACACACACACCGACAGCCACACCCCATTCCTGCTCATTACTAATGAAGGGGTCACGTTGGACGCAGCACAAAGCCGGAAACATGAGGTGATTTTTTAAAAAAAAGAAAGAAAACAGAGTGGACAAAGCAGGCTGCGTTGAGACACAACGACTAATGAGTAGATCTGTGTTGCCGTAACATCACTGTTTCCCATGCTGTGATGTGTGTTTGGTCAGCCTGCGTGAAAACAGCATAATTGGGTGAGCCGGTGCTTGTGACGAAAGGAGCTCCCACAGAGCCGAGCTGTGAGAGCCGCTACTCCTCAGCAACTAAGGATGTTATTTAGCAGGTAAATGCAAGTTATTACCTAATGCGACACCTGTGTTTTAATATTTATTTGTGAAGGGGGTTCGCTGAGGCTTCAGACTCTACATAAACACAACTAAAAACATGCTTGTTAAATTGCTGGCATGTTACTTCTTTACAACAAGCCGCGTTGGGAGACTTGAGATAAATTTAGACGCGTTTGCAGTTTGGCTGCGCTCTGTGGGAAAACATCTCAGTTCTGGCAGGTTGCTATTTACTCAGAGCAAATGAATGAGAGTTTACCTGTCACATAGCTCACCCTCTTCTGCCAAATTAACCGGCATGATGAGTACAGCGCGAAACCCCAAGCCACTTATTCCTATTAATACATCTTGACAATCTGTGTTACATCAATGTTGGCATTCAAAGCATCTGTGGTACGTGATATATGTGTTCATACTCTACTGGAAAGCAGATATTTACGTGTACCTTTTTCGTAAAGGTGCTACTGGGTGTAAATTGGTAATAGCAGCAAGGAAAACAACAATCTTCTTTTTCTTTATCCTTTATTTGTTGCATAGGAGTAGAAAAGGTTCCCCTTTTTCACCTTTGACTTACTTTAAATGTGTTTAAGTCTATTAGTGGTAACTACAGCATTTACTTACAATGTACAGAATATTTTAAGACATAATTTCCAAATAAAAAGTGATGAAAGCTTCTGCTGGTCACCAACTCTTGTATATGCATCCGACTGACGCTTAGCATTAACAAGTCGTGTGGGTCTCTGGTGTTATTGTCAGGGGTTAAAGTGTAAACTGGCAAGTTGGGGAGGCCTAAGAAAAGGTGTTGTAGCGCAACACAGAGGAGAATAGGTTCAATTAAATTTTATTTATTCAGCGCCAAAACAAGACAACAGTTGCCTCAAAGTACTTTATATCGTTAGGTAAAAACCCAACAATAACAGAGTGAAACCTCAACAATCAGATGATACCCTATGAGCAAGCACTTGGGAAGGAAAAACTCCCTTTTAACAGGAAGAAACCTCCAGCAGAACCAGGCTCAGGGAGGGGTGGGGCCATCTGCTGCGACCAGCTCGGGTTAGAGGAAGAAGGCGTGACTAAAGGAGGGTTCAGGGTCACCTGAAGCCCTAACTCTATAGGCTTTATCAAAAAGGAAAGTTTTAAGCCTAATCTTGACAGGTGAGACAATGTCTATCTCCTGAATCCAAACTGGGAGCTGGTTCCATGAGCTACAATAGCTTTTCCTGTGATCAGCTGACCCATGCTGCTGCTCTGATATTCACGACTCTTTGTGAATTTAACCAAATTAATCCAACAACATACAGGAGGGTGTTGCACAAGCTCTGTGATCCTCTAAAACTATGAAGCCAATTAGTACCATCCCCTTGAATATAAACTGACGTCTGCTGGTCTTTATGTAATCAAACACTGGCTAAGCACAACACAGCCTACTTTGTACCATTCCAGCTAAGTGAATTACTGTAAAGTGCAGCACAGCACTGCAAGACTAGCACAGTATTTTCATGCAATCTTTAAATGACACAGAATTTGTATCCTTCAACTTCTCTTGCAAAACGTCTCACGAAAAACACAATTCAACAATTCACATATAGATCTAACACCTGATCTATATGTGATCTGATCTGAAACACCAAACACAGATTCAAAAGTTTACTGGCATGGGCACATTTAACGTATTGTAACGAGGACAGAAGAAGGGCATTTTTAGGCCGTCAGTATTTCTCTAAGTGTCTCTAATGGGAGCAACACAAGCATATTCTGTCAGGAAAATGGGAAAATAGGGGAAGGATTTAATAAATAATGTGAAAAAATATTATATATATATTACAGTTTGTACAACTCTGACATGAAGTCAATATTTGCTGTGACCACCTTTATCCTTCAGCACAGTCTGAACTCTGTTAGGCAGCTTTCTCGTCATGTCTTTAAGTAGTCTTCAGGAATAGTTCTCCAGGCTTCTTGAAGGACATTCAAAGCTCTTCTTTGGATGTTTCTGCCTATCGTTTTGTTCTCTGTCAACATGATCCCACACTGCTTTAATAATGTTAAGATCCAGGCTCTGGCTATGAGAGACCTTCAGAATACTTGGAGTACTACTGCTTGAGAGCACTTTAAAACATTATAAGAAAGTCTGGCTCCTTTTAAGCAAAATGAAAAGAAATGAGGGTGGCTCAAGACTTTTCAACAGTTCTGCACAATAAATTCTGTCGTTAGTTGAATCTTCTCCCATGCATTTTCATTGCTATGTCTCTCTCTGTCTCTCTCTATGCGGCCTGCAGGTCTCTCCAGAGGTTACCGGTCAAATGCAGCATTCATTTTAAAGCCATTTGTTCACCATCCTGCATCTCTGAGGTCCTTCAAACCTCTCCGATCTTTAAATCTCCTCCCCTTCTTCCCCTTCCAGTCCAGAGGTGATTGAGTTTTTTTCTTTACTGCTGATTTCAGATGGTAGAACAGACATCACAACCTCCAACCACCTTGAACACGCACTTTTATAAAAAGAAAGAAAAATGGCCTTAGAGCCTTTGATAATTTCAGTTTATTGTGTTCTCTGCACCAACTGAAAAAGTATAAAAGCACTTTTAAACATATTAAAGGTCCACAAAAAAACTTCCCAGTTCAAAATGTAGGCCACTACACGTTTGCCATAACCTGCAGTTCTTTAAACATCCACTTGAGGCTGGGTTCAAAAGTGAGTCAACCCCCATAGACTTCCCCGATAAAGTACCCAGCTTTGCAGCAGAAATAACCACATATACAGCAAGCTATTTGCTACAAAGAAAAGTTTTTATAGCATGCTAATTCCATTGTTTAGAACGACTGTAATGGGGTGAATCTTTTTTAGAACCATTTTGATTGCCAAAGCTTAAAGACAAAGATGACTATAGCCGAATCCTGTCTTTGGCTGCTTTGAGTCACCAAAGTGGACAGCATTTGTTGTCTTGGTACCTTTTTGCAGCATTTTGAAATTATTCAGCACATAATTTGGGCTTTTTGTTTGTTTGAGTGTTACATATATACAAGAAATTAGCGCGACTTTTGTATGCTAATTAGCCACCATGTGCGTCTGTGACCTATAAAGTCTATAGGTAACCTAGCACACCACAGTGCCATCCAAATATGGTTCACTAATGCTGATGGCTACATCCATCTTTTATATGCAGCTCATGGAAGATGTGTAATAAAGGTCACATGTTTAGCAAACTTGATTGTATTTCATTTGAAAAAAAAAAAAAACAACACTTGGGAAAACCTAATTTTGATTATAACAACCTACACCGATCACACCTTTTCCTCTTCTATTCCTTTCCATCTAATTTGGAAGAAAAGCAACAGCAGGAGTAAATTATGTGAGAAAAATCTCCAGACTTGAGGACAATGTGGAGATGAAGCACCTCTGGTTTGGGGCTGGACTGCTAGCGGGGGGTCCCTCTCTCTGCAGGTGGGAGGTTGTGTGGAGCCTAGGCAAAGAGCGAACCGCCGGCCTTATGATTCTCTCCACGTCCCTCTGATTCCCAGCCACTTGCAGATCAATAGCAGTCTTTGAGCAAAGCAGAGGCCCTATTGTGGCTGCACTCACCGGGGCCAAGCTATCGTCGCCATTGGTGCAGCTAAACCATGACGGATTCATCCCGGCCTCGTTCTCCTATTAGTCAGCCACCACGGGTGAAAACACAGAGCTAAGGTCCCTTAATGGGAATTTAATGCACTTCAATGTACCTGCAGCCAAATAGAAAGAAAACGGTTGCTGTTTTTCCCTCCACAGATGATGACTCACAGTGGATATTAGATCTCCACAGTCGGAGAGGCCGACATGTATCATAAGTAGTGTCTTTTTGTGTGCCGAAGCGGCTCCAAATTGGAATCAGGGACATTGAGTGCACTTATGTGCCCTGGCTGGGTTCGGGGCTCAGTGGATGGATCGTTTCTTTTACTGGGAAGGAATTGTCTGCTTAATATGGAGCAGGAAGTGTGTACATGTGTGTGTTTGTGCCTCAAGTGTGGATATAAACTTGTCTGTGTGCTTGTTCAGTTTTCAGTTGAGCATCAGGGCTTCTGTTGGGCCTACAGACTGTGCATGAAAGATGGATGTAGCCACCGTGACTTTGGTGTTAAGCCAAGCACACAGCAATCAGCTAGAGCTGCATCTGCTGACACGTCTGTCAGTCAAAGTGGCCAAACCTTGACCTTTAAACCTTAACAAAGCCCAATGCAGAATGTGCTTAGTTGAAAAAAAATTCAAGCCAGCCCCAGGTCACCATTAGAAGAGCTGCAGAGTAAAAATAAGGTGTTGTGATAAACATAGCTTTTTCTGTACTTTTTGGGCCTTTCATCCATGTGTTAACAGTGTTTTAGATCACTGAAAACGTTTTTTGGGGTGAAAATTTTCACCATTGAAACTGAAAACTGAGATTTTCTCTTGCAGTGTCAAAGGTGAGTGCCTGCATCAGACTGCATTTTCATTCATGTGGACAGATGTGGGGAAAAAATTCAAAAGAAGTTGGGATGCTGGGTGAAGTGTGAAGAAAAACTAAATGCAATGATTTGCAAATTTAACACATCAGATGTTTAATATCAGAGTTTGATGGCAGCAACACCAAAAAGTTAGGACAACGTCATGTTAACCCCTGTGTGGCGTCTCTTCTTCTTTTAACAACAGTGTGTAAACATCTGGGAACTGATGTGACCAGCTGCTGGACTTTTGGGAGAGGAAAGTTGTCTCTCTTTTGTCTGATATAAGATTCCAGCTGCTCAACAGTCCTGGGTCTTCTTTATTGCAGTTTTCATTTCACGATGCTTCAAAAGTTTTCAGGTGGTGAAAGGTCTGAACGACGGGCAGGACAGTTCAGCATCCGGACTTTTCTGCTCTGAAGCCAAGCTGCTGATAGATGCAGTTGGCACTTTAGCATTGTTTTGCTGAAACGTGCAAGGCCTTCAGTGAAAAAGAGCAAGCATCAAACTGCATAGTCACGAATGCCCCCTCACAGCATCGGGGGTGGAGGGTGTTGAATGGTGTCCGTGTTTCATATTTACATTTTTCAGAGCACAGAACAGTTTTCTACTTTGCCTCAGTCCATTTTGAACAAGCTCACATCCAACACTGATTTTTGCCCTTCTTGTTTTTCGCATAGATGTTTTAAACTGAATTTCAGGATCTTTTAATTGTTTCTTTACTGTAGACGATGAAATATAAAAACGTTTCACAATTTATGCTGAGAAATACTTTTCTGAAATTGTTCCATGGTGTGTCGACTACGTGTAGTTTTCTGCAGAACGTCTCTACGTCACCTTGGTGAAGTGCTGCCTCTCTAAGATGCTCTTTTTACACCGAATCATGTTACTGACCTGCAGCCAGTTAACCTCATTAGCTGCCGAATGGTCCTTCAGCTATTTCCTTTTAGGTACCACTTACTTTTCCAGCCTTTTTGCTGCCCCTGTTCTAAGATTTTTAGACATGAAGCTGCCTTCAATATATATTTCTTAAAATGATCTATTTTAGCAAGAAAACAGTATAACATAATACCATATAAACAAGCTCCAGGATGTTAACAGAAATATGGGATTTTAGTCGTTCACAGAAAGATTTTAGTCCCGAAATTAAACAATTCTGTATGAGCCAGCACCTGGCAACAGTGGGGTGGAAGAACTCCCTTTAAGAAGGAAAAGATCTCCAGGAGAATGATGTTCAGGCAGGGGGTGGCCATGTCAGGGAGTGAAGTTAAAAAGAAAAGAGAAAAAAGAAGCGGTTGAAGAAAAGAAATGAGGTTGGCTCAAGAAGTCGTTGCGTAGAATATAGAAAAGAAATATCCATCAATCTTACCAAACCATTGTGTATCCACTTGTTTTTGCTGCTTTACTTCCACTTGACTGAGATCTTAATTGATCTAATTACTCGCTCAATTTGGCTTTCCACTTCAAACTTCCTCTCCAAAATCCTCATTTTTTTAGCTTTTGCAGCACATGTAGAAGTAAACATTTTAATGGCGTCCATGCCGGTTCAAGCACAGAGCAGAAAGTAAACATTGTTTGTGATGCTAAATGCTTTGCTGAACAGAGCAGCTTAGTAAGTATTTCATACGCAGTTGAAGTTTCGTCTGCGAGTCAAAGAAACGCTCATTTGTGAGTTTGCAGCCCGTTGTGGCCAGCTGGGATTTGCAGAGCCTCAACAGGCCTGCTAAATAGCATTAGACTTCCAAGCCTTTAATTTTGTCGTTGTGTTTTAAACAAAATTAAAGCATTCAGCCGGTAAGCTGTGCTGTTAACTTTCTTGTATAATGGCCCTTCCCTTGCTTTATCAGCACTTCCAGGAAGTGTTTGCTATTAAGATTCTCTGTGATTTTGAATGTTCAGTCAGCCAAAACATCACCGGGTAGCACAGAGGGCTGTGGTCTCTATGTGCTACTACTTTGGCCCTTTTGTGTTGTTTACACCAAGGGCTCTGATGCTGACCCTCCAGGTTTGGAGAGGGCAATGTGCTGGGAATGGCTACAGCTCGTGGCTGTAACCCTATGAAACCTCCCTTGGACACACAAGGCTTCGTGAGCACACAAACCCCGAGTGTGTGGGGTTGTGGGAGGGATGAGTATAAAACATGACAGTATTGGCAGGTCCCGGGATGGCCAGGTCTCGAATGCCCCGCCAAGGTGTTGGGATTCGTAATGACCCTGTACTGCTTCTATCCAATGTGTATTGAGCGCTTGTGACACATAAAACTGTCGTGGCGTGATAAGAAATAACCACTGTCAGCCCACATCTGCGCTTCAAAAGATTTAAGCACGGTTGGGAGGAGAGGGGAGGCGGGAGAGGTTGGTGGGGATGCAGAGAGAGATGGACCAGAGATGAGAGAAGGCACAGGAGAGGGGAGGGGAGGAGGCAAAGGGCAGTCTGCATGGCAGCTCGGCATGAGTCACGCGCCTACGACAAAACACAGGCTTTTTTAGAAAACACGCTTCGGGTACTATGGGTTTGTCACTGGTTTACTGACAAATATCAAAATAGGAAGTCGAGGCACAGAGCTCTATGTCCACCTTTTAAATAATTTTTCCTTGTCTTCACATCTGTTTCTAGTCGAGAAATCGGGCGTCCCAGTTGGATTGGGTATAGGCTACAATGTTCAAAAGAAAAAAGGGTTCACACATGAGCACATCTACACTATCACATAAGACTGTATAAGCAAGCTGTAGCTTCCGTTCATGCTTACAGGAAGTTTGAGAAAAACACAGGATGTTAGTCCTTCAAATGATTGATGCATTTGACAACTTTTCCCCACCGGTGACTCAATCGCGCTGAAAGCTGTTAACGTTCCCGGTCCGGCTGACGCCTTAAGACAGACAGCTTTCACAATACTGTCTGCTGAGTTGGTTTGTTTGGTTTTTATCTCTTTTCTTTAGGTGCCGGATCATCTGCGGTGATGTTTGGTTGCGGCTTGTTCCCCACAAGCTGGTGATCTGTTTTCCACATCAAAGGTTTTGCTGTCTTCTTCACTGTTAATCCAGATTTTTTTTTTTTTTTTTTTGGATGTGTCACGTTCTGATACCTTCAGCATTCACCAACTGTAAAGATGGCCTGTTACTGGTCACATTTCCAATGACAGCACTTGGAATATTTAGTGCCGCAACTTTTTTTTTTCAAAGTCAAGGAAGTAGAAGATTCCTCCAAAGTTTTTTCTATCATTGTCAATCTGTGGCATTATTCACATTACTCAAAACTCAAAACCAATGTTTTTGCAGTTAAATAAGGTGTTGGCTGAAAGGAAAAGGTGCAACTACTCAAATTATTAGGCATGCGTCATAGTGTTGGAAGTCCAGAATACCTGAGCTTACTCCTAACAGAGTGTAGCCACTGATCCAGTCAGAGCCACGTTGCTGTTTCTAGTCTGTCTGTTAAACAGTGTTTATAGCTTGTGCAGAACCCATTGTATGTTAAGGTTTCTCATTTAACATAAAAACCGTTTCCCCATAGGTTGTGCATCTAATTTAACTTAGAGAATAAGTAGTGTAAACAGCCTTTGATGTTTTCTTTTTGTCTCCCCTTCTTTCGCTGTGATGTTTTCAGGCACGGTGGACTAATGTGATTTTGAGTGATGAGACGAGCTCAGCGTGTCTTCTAACTCTCCGAGGGGGTTCCGGGTAGTTCTACCTGTTAACCGACGGTTAGCCTCAGCGTCTGAGCCTGACTCCCTGCAGAGAGGCAAGAACTGCTCTGCAGGGGGAGAAGGGAGGCGGAGAGCGATGAGAATCGTGTGCCGCTTCCCAATCATGTCATCGCTCTCATGAGTTTCGTAAGTGAGTGACTCTCTGAAAAAGTCGGCAAAACTACAGTATCTGCATGCTTGAAATAAACAAAACTGAAAGTTAAACCTTGATCAGTTTCTTTGGATCTTTGATGACCTCAATATTTTCTGCTAAAGGTGGAGTTTTGATTGTTTTCAGCTCTTTTCTCATGTATCTCTCTGATTTTGGTGGTGACTTCAAGTCAGTGAGTCATAGGTGGAATAAGCTTAAAGGCATTCATCATTATTTTAACTAGTGTCATGAAGTATATAGAGTTTGAATTGAATATGAAAGTGGCCACCGAATCACCTATTAGTCTCAGTGTTTTTGGAGCCTTAACTGAACATATTTGGACAAAAGGCTGTTATCAAGTTATCAAGTACCTGTGGCTTTATTAGCACAGTGCTTTTATGAATGACACAGGTTTGCAAAGTTACATCTGAACAAACCACAAGACTTCTGGAACAATGTATTTTGAACAGACAAAGCCACAAGAGCTGTGTGGCCATAATGCACCAAAACCAAACACAGCACATCAGCACAGACATCTCATACCAGCTGCCAGCACGGTGGAGGAAGAGTGACGGTTAGAGCTTCTTCAGCAGCCACAGGATCTGGGTACCCTGCATTCCTTGAATTGACCATAAACTCCGTGGACCAAACTTCCTCATCCAACAGGGACAATGATTACAAGGACAGCAGCAAATATACAACAGAGCAGCTGAAAAAGAAAAGCAAAGAATCAAGGTTTGCAATGGTTCTGTAAAATTCCTCATCCTGACTGAGATGCTGTGCGTGAACGAATGACTGCAAATCTCAATAAACTGAAGCAACAGTGTATAAAAAAAAGAGGTCCAAAATTTCTCCACAGTGATGTAATAGACTGATGAAAGTCATTCAAAGGCAAGTTATTTCTGCTAACGGTGATTCTATGATCTGCTGGATCATGGGACGTACTTAGTTGTTCACAGGATTGCACAGATCCCAGTGAAAAAAGGTCTTTTCACATTGTATTAGCACATCTGGACATTTTGTAGCTTGCCTCCACCAGTGTGTGAATGTGAGAGTGAATGAATAGTGGAATTGTAAAGCGCTTTGAGTGCTTGAAAAGCGCTATATAAATGCAATCCATTATTATTATTATTATTATTTTTATCAATAATGCTCCAAAATGCATCAATTCCACAAACATAGCGAAGAAGTCCAGTTTGGCGACTTGCTTTAGCATAGGCAAATTCAATTTACTAGCACTAGCTATTAAATGTAAAGTTGAAATACAACCTAAACATGTTAGTTAATAAAATGTCAGTAATTACTGATGTCAGTAGTTGTCTAAAAAAAAGACTAAAATCATTTTTTGAACTGGGCTCTAAACATGTTTATTTATCATTTTCTCATTCTCGTAGTCACCCTCAAGTGGTCGCTTGTGGTATTGCAGCTTTCCCACTTAGACTTCATTATTTAGCCCCAGATTTTGCTGCCTATCATGAAGCCATATTAAATTTCATGTGACTTTTAGCACTTTCATCAAATCAGAATCTAATAATTATACCTGCAGAGCTAATGGCATTCCTATCAGCATCAGATTTACTTTGTGTGTAGCGGTAATTGGAAAGACTGGGTGGTGCATATGATAGATAAACATGCTACGCGCTGAACATCAGCGTGGATAACTCAAAAGCAGCACTGTGCCTAACTGCACACAGAGCAGCAAGAGGCAGATGAATGTTGTTAATTTTGCCACCAGTTCACACTTAATGTTACCTGTAAATACTCGGGAATTAAAGCCAAGCCTTCAGTGGTTTCAAGTTCAACAAAAACACATCAAACACATTTCAAATCTGGTGACTCATCAGCCGCTTTTGTCACAATCTGCTGTTGCTTTCCTCTTCAGCCTGTTTCACTCACTTGTACTTTTTTTCTACAGCTATTGTGCAATGGCTTTCATCACTCCAACTCTGAGCTACCAACAGGTCGTCCACAAACCAAGACTCAGCTTCCCTTCTTTACCCTCTTCCCACTCATTACCTGTCCTGTATGTAACCAAAGAAAAAGATGTATAGAGAGCATGGGTGGGTGGTATGGCGATGGTGGGATAGATGTTGTTCAGGATGCCCTCGTCTTTTTATGCACCAGTGTGTTGCCTTTTAATGAGGATCCTGTTTATTAAGTCCACTCAGGGAGGCTGTGCAAGTGCTTAGCATTTGCTCTCTAATTAGGAGAGCTAAACAGTCCCAGTTGCTGAGGATCAACCATCAGGGGGGAGCGAGGGCACTCAGCATGGCTGCGCATGGGGTTTAGCCTGCACAGCCAAATACTGGAGAAAGGAGGAGGACGAGGAGGAGGAGGGCAAACGAAACAATCAAATACAGAGTTAATGACACTGCAGACAATAGGCTCAAATTTTCTTTGAAGGAAGACAGTTGATATCCATGGTCATAGCAATGATGAAGTAAGCAATCACACACTAAGCACCAGCAGGTACTACAGTGTAAGAGGGTAAATTCATCAGACGAGGCCAAATCGCTGCAAGGACTCCACCTAGTGGTGTAAGTTGTGGGTGAAATAGTTTGTTTGTTTGTTTGTTTGTTTGTGGTAAAAACTGTGGATGCTGACCACAAGCCGTCCATGTCCCCAACTGTCAGAGAAGATGGCCACAGCTCCTATGAGCGTGTAAAAGAGCGCGCTGAGGTGGGAAACGTGCGTTCCAGTTCCACGTGCAACACCGGCAGAGCCATGATGAGGATGTCGACAGGGAAAACAGCAGCATTCTGCCACAGCTCCTTTTCACACACATTAAATGCCTCTCTGATTAGCCCGTTCCCTCGTCACGCAGATTGCCATTAAAGTGCAAGCAGAGACAAGCGCTGTTTAGATTGAGACCCTGATCAAATTTTCATAACTCACTTTCAGAAGGGGCAGGGAGGGGTGGATGTAAAATTGTGTGCGTGGACTGTAATCAGCTTTCTTTGTCTGCATCCATTTCATTTTGATTAAAAACGGTGTCACTGATGATAATGTTTGTATTAGTTGGAAAGAGCTGAAGCTGACAGTTTCGCTTGGTTGTTGCATTAAAGTTGCTGCTTTTTAATTTACAAAACCTTTTCAGATAGCAAGCAAACTTTGTAAAGTTTGGTTCTAAATCTGCTTCAGTTGGAGTCGCTATACTCAATAAACTGTGTGATCGTACCGTTTCACAGTTTCTTTTTCTACATTAAAATCAAATCAAATTTATTTATAAGCACATTTAAAAACAACACGGGTTGAAACAAAGCGCTGTACATAATGAAAATAGTAAACATTCATAGAAGGCCTAGAAGACTAGTCACAATTGTCTTCAAGCGGGTTTTAAAAAGTGTTGGCGACGACCTCGTGTTAAGGGGCAGCCTGTTCCAGAGCTTGGGGGCAGCAACCGCAAAAGCTCGGTCACCTCTGTTTTTCCGTCTGCTTCTGGGGATGTCCAGAAACTTATCTGCCAACCTAAGAACTCCGCTTGATGTATATTTAGTTAAAAGGTCCGAGAGATAAGATGGAGCAAATCCATTCAAAGATTTAAAAACAAACAACAAAATCTTGAATTCGATTCTACGACGTACTGGGAGTCAGTGCAAACTTTCCAAGGATCAGGGAAATATGTTCAAATTTACCAGTGCCTGTTAGGAGTCGAGCCGTCGCATTCTAGCTGCAAACCAGAGAGTAAGGCCTGGTTAAGCCTAGATGAAAGAAATGCATCAATCATTCTCTCCAAATCAGCAGATGACAATAATAGAACTTATTTGTTTCTCAAATGAGACAGAACTGTCGAGAAACACCCCTAAAATTTTAGCAAACGGCATTCTGAACCTTTCCAGTGGACCAAGGTCAACATTAAGGGAAAAACGGGGGTCAGAGGGTCCAAATAGTATGATCACATCAATTAAAAGTGATGCAATGGTCAGACTTCAACTTCCCCTGCCTTCTGGGTTCTGATCCCTCTGGGATTGTACCAATCTGCTGAGACTTTTCTCTGTGCATTTGTGTCTCTGTGTGGGTTTTCCATGTCCACGGTGCATGTTGGCTGGGATAGGTTTTAGCCCAGCAACCCTGGCTGGTAAGTAAGTAAATTAGGCCCTAGTAAAACAGTTTGTTGGCTGTTACAAAACGAAATTGGTCACAAACACGTCAACAATGCTGCGCTGAAAACCTCCTTGGGATTTCTTTGGTCGCTCCCATTTAGGTCTTGGAGTATTTGGAGTAGAAGAGGAAGACTTGTCTGCAAAAACTTACCAAGTGCAACACAAGCCAGAACTGGAGACATCTTGTCTTTAAAGTAGAAGTTAAGCCTTGAAAATCCTGTTGGTTGCAAAGGTAAGGCACAACTTTGACTCTGAAGGTGAATGTTCTTGTTTTCCAGTTTATTTCGTTTTTGCAAATCCTTCAGTGTCACAGATTTGTAGGCTCTTTGCGACCGATTTCACCCAGCAACAGCTTACAGCAATGTTCAGGAACCACTCACCAAACCAAGGAGCACACACACAGCTTTGTTAGGTTTGTGTAACTGTTAATGGGTACATCTAATAAGAAAGACCTTCAGTCACTCCTTTCCTTTAGATTACTTCCCCTTTGCAGCGCTGTCACCATCGTCACCATGTCCACCCGGAAAAATCTTTATTCCCTAACTAACTGGCGAGTAGCTGCTGGAGGTTGCTGCTGAGTGAAATCAGTCGCAAAGAGTTTGCAAGTCTAGAAATCCTGTGTACATTACATCGGTTGCCTTTTGCTTAAATATAGCAAAGGTAATATGTTGTCTCTGTATAAATAAAATAGAGAAACATTTTTCAAATCGTGAATAACACCAGCAATCACAAAGAGACTTTCAGTCCAGCACCAAATATCTCTTCTTTTTTATTTACCAAATTCCCCTAGCAACTGCACGCGACCGCTCACCGACTGGTCGATTTGACCTCTGCTTGCCAAGCAGTCTCCGGTCGCTCTCTCGGCTGGTGTGGGGCCTAACCGAGCAGTTCAGTTGCCAACATGTAGTGACTTGTGACACCAAAAGACAAAAAAGTTGACACCGAAGCTTCAAAACGAGCAATCCAGGAACCAGCGCGTGACATCACAGTGGCTGCATCTGTCATTTAGATCAAGTTTATGATGATAAATCTTGGTCACAGACATATCTACCATATATTTTCGGACACACATTCACAATTTATCGAATTATGCCTTGTGCCTCGGTCCACTGTGACCCGCACAGTCGTTCTATATTACATATTTCTCCAAATGAGATCAAATCCACAGAGATTCCTATCTGCCCGTTCGCCGCTCTGTGTTTGCTTGTCATGTACTGGATGAGCCCAGGAGGTTTAGCACTGGGGTATAACTCGTGTACACCGCTCATGTCTCTTTCCTGAGATAGCAATATTACAGCGAGCACGCGGCGCCCTCCCCGCTCTCCTTTGTGCTCCCTTATCTATTTCTTCTCTATTGCTTTCATTCATCCTCTCTATCTTTCTCTCGCTCGTTTCAGTCGTTCCTCTTTTCCCTCTGCTCCATCTCAAATGGTTTGACTTGTATCTGTCTGCACCTCTCTTTCTCTCGCTTATTTCCTCCCCCCTTTACCTCCCTCCCTCTCCTAGACAGTTGACTGGTATGGCGACACCAGACTGCGTGTATTTTTAGCGCCGCCACAGATGGGGCCATGGCAGCATGTCAGAGACCAGAATGTTCTTTATCTCAGCTGTCAGGCCGTTCTCCGGGATCGAAATGGATCCCAACCACTTAGAGAGGGAAAAAGGGAGAAAGGGGGATTACTAGCTTTCCCTCCTCTGTTTGTACCACTCCTCAAATTGAGGGTTTTAGTCATGTCTTTTGCTATGGTTAAATAACTCCTGCTGCATGGGGAAGGTGCGAATGGAAGGTGGTGAAAGGAAATACTCTCAGCTGCTGTGTCAGCCCTTTGTGCGAGCTGAATCCAAACCTATGATCGAGAGGAGGTGAAATTGCGGGTCAGAAAAAGATTTATCACAAAGGCTGGCTCACTGAAAGGACTGAGTGCAGCAGATATCACCGCCAGGCTTGTCATAAAAAGATGTTTTCCAACAGACTGAGCAGGAAGAAGATCCAGTTTTGCTAGTGTCCTATAATCACACAGCTGTGTTTGATACTGTGACCAAACCTGCTCTTAAAAGGCAAAATAAGTGTCTAAAGCAAGCTTTGTGCATCTCTGCATTAACACAATATACCCCCTGGCATAACAGCGAATGTGTATAGTAGAATTTAATTCAACCACAGTCTCCAGCCGCGGTGCTGGACAACAGAGAACAGGAAGTGCCCCTTTGTGTCTCTGAAGATCTTTGTTGTTTTTTTTTTCCTCTTTTTTGGAGAGCGAGAAGAGGAATACGCTGCAGGCTACAGCCGGGGGTCAAGTGGTTGACTTTGTGCATCACAGTTTGGAGTCTGCAGAGACTCTCCCCTGGCAGCGTTCACTCGCCGTAGCAGCAGGCCGGCCGTCCACGTGAATATAAAGGAGTGGCGGGAGACTGAGAGAGGCGGTGAAAGAGGGAGGTGATGGGTGGCCGGGTAAATCAATCAGAAATGATCCAAAGTTCAGTTTGTCGGGCTGTCACGTCGTGTCGAGGTCACTTGGCTTGTATTCAGCAGCTGTGAACAAAGGGCTAGGGTATGTCTCAGTAAAATAAATTTACTAGATAAAAACGCCCTGTTTAAAAGTGTTTTGCGTCCACCTCCTAGACAAATAACAATAAGTGTATACTGATTGTCTTGCCATGTATATGTAGAGCGTAAACATTTAAATGCACTACACACCAAAAGTATTCAGTCACTCATCCAAGTCATTCATTTCAGCTGTTCTAACCACTTCCATGGCCACAGGTGTATACAAGCACCTCGGCACGCAGGCTGCTTCTACAAACATACGTGAAAAAATGGATCGCTCTCAGGAGCTCAGTGAATTCCAGCGTGGTCCATGATAGGATGCCACCTGCACACCTGTGCACAAAACGCGGTCCGTAAAGACGTGGATAAGCGAGGTTTAGGTGGGAGGAGTTGACAGGCATGCACAGAGTCCCGAACTCAACCCTGTAGAAACACATCCGGTGTGAATTAGCGTGCCGGGTGTTCTCGTCCAACATTAGAGTTTGGGAAGAGCCCAACTCGTTTGACTCAAGTGGTTGTATTCTGGATATATTCCTGTATGAAAGCAAGTTTCCTGAGCATCAATGTCATTGTGCAGTAAAATTGTGGCCCTGCACCAGTGAGACTCAGCTTAACACGACATTGATCAGAAGAGTTAACTGACTCAACTAAAAGCTGTTTTCACCACACAAAGGCTTTGTCTCTCCTCCTATGATCAAATCAGGGACATTTCACTTGTTAGGTGAACATGTAAACCACTAAACCGACCTAAAAAAGTCGACATTTTACCTCTTAATTTGCTGCTACAGTTTAACTAACATTTACAGTATTCTGTATTTATGAAAAAAGAGCTTTCCTCTATTTTTATATAATACAGCAGTTTGTTTTAAGTGCAAAAGACATCTACCTCCTCTATACTTTATGCTAATTTAGCCAATGTTAGCATGCTAACATTAACATGCTAACATTGATCAAATCCAATTTTTTCTGTGTGGTTGTTCACACTACAAATAAAATATGACAGCAAACGCGCTCTAGTTTGAACGTTCACGGCCCTCAAAGCGACCCGCATGCGCAAAATAAGACGTTCACACGACGCGCTCTATTTATGGAAGTAAAAATGGCAAACACAGCCCAGTTACGATACAACCCTGAAAGTTTAGCTTGAATAGAATTTTCTCCCCGTGTGCTAATCAAGTCCAAAACTTCAGTTTCTGTCAATTGACTCGCTCCGTCTCCAGTTTGCACCGCCATGCTTTGTCTTCTCCTGTGCTGATAATCGGCGTCTGTCTTGTGTCAGTGACGTAAAAGACGGATTTAATGCGACACGACCGATCAAACAGCAGTCGCTTTCTAAAACATCGGATATGTATCGGATTCAGTACCACATATGAAAGTGTCCCAGATCGGATTTCAAAATATCGGATTTGTGCTGTTCACACTGTCATATCGTGATCGGACATGGGGTCAAAAAAATCGGATTTGATGCGCTTTCGCCTGCAGTGTGATTGTAGCCTTAGTCAGTAATGGCATACTTAATGCACCCACTAGCCAATATAGGATTCTATTTCCTGTTCTTTCTGCTACATGTTTAGGATTAAGGACGTAGATGTTTTTAAAACTAATAAAAAGCACTGTTTACCTGCGTGAAGCCAAATCCTCCTCAAACAAGACTCAGCCTACAAGCAGAAACAATGCAGCTTCTGCTACTATAAATCCTGTCCCTTAGCTGAAGATGCTGCATTACTGATATACAGCTAACTGTTTACAGAGATCAAAATCAGCCTGAGCATCCTACGAAGCTGATGTTGGCACTGAAAGCACTGACGAGCTGCTTGCGTGCTGCCATATAAACTTTTTTTATTAGAAGCTGAAAACTGAAGTCTTTGGAAAGAAGATAACAGCTTTGACTACACACACACACAAACACACAATAATCAAAGGGTTGCTGGTCTTTTTTTAAATGGCATTTTCTGCCAATGAGAACTTATATAAAGTTCCATCATCTTTATCCTTGAAAAATCTTGCTCACAGCAATAATAATGCTAGCGTTATGATACAGAAAAATTAGGTTTAAGTGCCTGATTTGGTCTCAGCTTGAATGTTATTCTGGCCTAGAAACACAAACAAATGATCAATCTCACATCTATTTAATGTTTTCCTCCATGAAGCCATTTCTCCTGGCAGCACAGTGGGAGGGAGACTCGGTTCAATAATGTGTCTTTCATCGCGAAGCTCTAATCAAGCCCCAAGGTCTCCTTCTGAATCTTGTCGCATTTCGGAACCTCATTTCCATTCCTTGTCCCCGAAGGCAAGGTAAAACAGTCCCGAGGTATATGGGCAAAAGCTCTGTACTTTGTACTGCATGAGTAGCCTTCACCTGCAGCCCGGTCAATTGATATGGAAATGACTGGGAGAGCCAAGTTTCTCTAACTGAAAGGAAAAGATGGAGCATACGCAGACATAAAAAGCAGAGCGGTAAACAGAAAAACAAAAGAATGACAGCGATGACTGAAGCAAATCCGGCGCTCCGGCTAATCTAATCGTCGGCTTCATTTGCACTTTTCAAAGACAAGGTCACACGAGTCATCAAGATGGGGGGCGGGGAAGGACAACAAACAATCCTGCTCGTAAGCGACTCGTTGAAAAAAAAAAATGTTACATCAAGTTAAGATGAGTGTTAGAAAACTCTGCAATTCAAGGCTTGGGAAACTTTGATGTTATCTTGAAAGCATTTGCATCATAATCAAAAAACATTAAATAGGCTGAAAATTTAGTCACAAAGGACTGTTGGTACGAACATTCGCCTGTACTCTTGCGGGAACCTATTGAAGTAAGGCTAGCATAGTTGGTTTATAGTTTAATTAGGCTTCAGTTTTGATGTATTTTAAAGTCTTAAACCCGAGAACGATCAAAGCCCTTCAGAGGATGCATCCCATTGCAATCTCTAATATTGTCATGCCATAACAATGTCCTCTTCTCACAAAAAGAAGACTGCAGATCTGGAGGCGACTTGTATCTCTGCAATAAGTCAGAATGTGCTATGAAGCTCAGCAGAATGCCAATCAATATCACTTCCCTGTGACTACAGTAATTATCATCACCATCCACAGGAATAATACCATGTGGTTTGGGCTCTGCAGAAGGTCAAGAGCAGATTGGTGGCACATGATGTTTCCATGGTAGCAGTTTGTGTGAACTGCGCTCCACCTCGTGCCCGTGCATTTAGGCCTTTCTATTTATATTGGGAGTCATTAGCCTCGCCGGTGTGGCACTTTTATCAGAACATTACAAAAAGGTGACAAGATTAGCTGAGGCGGGTTCACTGACGTAGGCGACTGTGACTGAGCAATTACTGTAAAGCTCTGGTGATGGGCTGAAATGCCTGGGAATAGACACCTGTGTGACAGTCACTCTAGACTCCTGAACAAGGCCGCTGGTGCAGTTTTCTGACTGTGAAAACACAGATGTTTATCGGGTCATAAATCACCAGTTAATTCATGGTGAAGTTAAACTATATCTAATGGCGCTGGGACACAGCTTAACAGAGGTAATTAAAAGTAAAAGTGAGGAGTGGAAGTAGGCCGGCACAACTCACTGTATCACTTTCCTTTAGTAAACGCACCGTGGCATGTTAGACCCTCCTAAGATTATGGTACATTCAAACTGCACAAGAACTCCAGGGATAGCAATGTATCCAGTTAGAAAGTGCACAGCAGCTTTGGTGCAAATGAATGTGACAGCAGCTGCACTGGACAGGCAACAAGACAACCCCCAGAAGGGTAATGGTGTTGCAGGCGCTGGCCACAGACCATTGCTCCCTCCTTATTCCTACTGATTCATCTTTCTCTAGTTCTGCTTATTGCTAGTCCTTGTTAATGTTAGAAGTCAGCTCCTGCAGGATGGTTTTGTGCATGGTAAATGTTGACTGGACTGGGATTTTCTGCTTTCTTACTACAAGTCTCATTTAACTAATCACACAGATCATACACTGATTTTATCTACATCTAAGCACTTTTTATTAAGCATTCACACACTCACACTCTTGTAGTTACATTAGAGGCACGACTCAATATCTAAACCAAGGATGCTTTGACACATGGACAGGAGGAACTGGAGGATGATTCCATGAGAGTGTGGTGAGCGGGTTACCCTCTGGTCTCTGTATTTATCAGTCATAGTTCCTACATTTAGTCCCTACTATCAACACCACACTCCTGCTTTTCCTTCTCTCTCGCTGCCTTTTTACATGTCATCCCCCTCTCCCCTTATCCTTTGTCTTTGACCAAAAGTAGCAGAGTTTCCACTGACACCCTTTAAACCAGCGGCCCCCAACCCGGGGGACATGGACGGGTACCGGTCGGTGAGTTGTTTGGTACTGGGCTGAGAGAGTTGAGGTTTGGGTGTGAAATTTATGGTTTTCAGGGTTTTTATTGGTTTTTATCGTTAACTCAGTTTCCCTGTGTATTCTCCCGTGTGTTATGAATAAATTTTCTTTTTTTTTGGTACCGGTACTGGTTTCATTTTGTTGTATTTATCCGCGACACCTTTAAAACTGGTCCGTGAAAATATTGTCAGATATAAACCGGTCCATGGCGCAAAAAAGATTGGAGACCGCTGCTTTAAACCACAGGTGGTCACTGTTAACCCAGATGTGGTATAGAAGTCTCCTCCTTCTTCAAGACAGATGTTACCGTCCACAAGTGACCTACCCCATTTACTTGAGTTTGAGACCAGCATTAGGTGTATTGTGGCTTGTGCCCCTTGCTGGGGTTGGGTAAACAGCATTTTAGGCAGTGGTTGCAAACATATGGCCTGGGGCCCAGAGTTTTCCCAGCAAAGATCCTAATCAAGACACAGTGGAAGATTTTGGAAAATGTGAAGCCATAAAATTTGAAAGTTAGGTTTTACAGCTTTTACTGCTGATAAAGACCTCCCCCATATCCATTCATACTACACAGAAGTAATTAATAGATAAACAACCAATGAAATAAACGTTGCTGATTTTGCACTGTGTATTAGAGGTTTTAAGGGTTTGTTTGTTTTTATTTAACTTTTTTGGAATTTTCCACATTTATTTCTTACAATTTAAACCCAACAAGTCATGCTGATACAATAGATCTGCTTTATCAGTTGAAAACGGAGAAACAGTTGAAATTGCACTTCTTTTTTATATTAAGATATCTCCTGGATTAGATGTGTACTTAACCTCATGTGCACTGACAGAAAGCCGGAATTTCTGTCACACTTCAGCTCAAACTGCGCTGTGCAGATGGCCCACGCCACGGTGCAAAAATGAGTTTGACGTCCCTGTGTTTCTGAAATGCAGTACCACTCCCAACGCAGGAGGTGTCAGTAGTGAGCAAAGCTCTGCGAAGGTACCCTCAGCTAAAAGTGAAGACAAAGAAGAGTAAACACCAACAGTGCAGCGCTTGCAAAGGTACCATGGTGTAAATTCCGATCTTATTTTCTCGTCCTGTCATCGATATTGTATAATTTTTAATTACAAAGTCTTTCGTGACTTTTTAACAGCATAAGCTTGCAGCTAGCGGCTAATGTTAGCCGCTAGCTGCAGGCTGCGTAACCAAAAACATCGTAGTTTAGCTAAGCTGTTATGAGTTGGTGTGTGGGGGCGTGGAGCTCTGCTCGTTGTTGTTTTATATTCTATGTTACAGGATCGATAGTTTGCTATTTTTAGTTTTGCTTCTATTACACGGTCTTCGTCTGTGTATCTTGCGGCTTTCATATTACCTCTTTTCCCTGTAGATTATTTTCTGACCCAGATAAAAACAAAAAAACAGCGCAGCGGCAGTAACAAGGCTCTGAAAATGGACACAAGAGCCTTGAAGAATCCCTACCCCGACTATGATGGGAGCCCGGCATCCACACAGGCGTTTTTTGACTTTCAGGGAAAGGTAATGCATTCAAAATAAGTGTATAAGCATGTCTTTATGTCCAACATGTGATTTACAGTTTTTGTTTTGTTTTTTTAATCCCTTAGCTCACACCAGAGTTTGCCCAGCGGCTGAGCAGCAAGATCAGCGAGCTGTTAGGTGTCATGGAGAATGGGCTTAGGTCTGCTGATCCCAGAGACTGCACTGCTTACACAGGCTGGGCAGGTGATAATAGCATTACACAGCTGGGATAAATAAGGTAGCAGGGAAATGCGCAGAACTGTGCACATGCTGTGAGATTATTCTGTCATTTACTCGCTATGCAGCTTTACTTCAGCGAGACCTTGTTTTTTTATGTGGACTCGAAAACATTAATAAACATAGTGTTTAATTATGTCTTCCAACAAACCAATACCTTCCCCTAAACTTAATTAATCTGTTAATAATACATAAGAGTGAGTGCCATGTTGACCCGCTAACGTGAATGCAGTGACCAAGATGGACCGAGACGTTCGCTTATGTTTTATGTATGCGACTGGAGACCGGCCAAGGAGGCAAATTTAAATTTGTCTGCACCTGCAGACTCAAGATATGAAGCACCGTACCTAATGTTTTGTCATGTGAGAGGGTGTCCCCTTGGCCAAAGAAGTGAAAACACAAAGGAAAGGGACAGCACATCTGGATGAAATGAAAGTCAGGTGAATTATTGTCTCTCCATAGCATACAAGAGCCAGCTAAATAAGAATAATAACAAAAGCTGGTTAGAAGCTAACGTGCACCCATTCGTTTTCTTCTGCGTATCCCATCAAGAGTGAAAGGAAAGCTAGACTTCATTCCAGCTGCCATAGGGTGACAGGTACATCCTCTACAATTTGCTAGTCTGTTGCAGAGCTAACACAGAGACAGACAACAGTTCAAATCTGGGGCCCATTAAGCAGAACCTTTAACCTAACCCCACTAACTGTATGTCTTTGGACTGTGGGCAGTCTTGTCTTTTGACCATGCAGACACGGGGAGAACATGCAAACTCCACATAGAAAGTCCCTGGCCAGATGGTTGTTTCAAACCCTGGACCTTCCTGCTGTGAGGCAACAGTGCTAACCACCACACCATGCTGCCCTAAGCTAACATTAGGGTCTTAAAATCACACTTTGCCTCCAATAAACAGTTTGAATACATTCAACAGTATTTGTATAAGAGTTTATTTGCTAAGTGTACAGGTTTAACAATGTTAGGCTTGCTAACAGCAGCTAACAGAGATTAACAGCATCTAACTGAGGGCAGTAGCATCAAAAACAGCAGTGATATCCTCAACAACTCACCTCTGTATCACTGTCATCAGACAGAAGTGAGCTTCGCTAACTCATTGGGTTTTACAGCTCTTGCCCGGCATTGACAGCTGAGGTAAACACTACAAATACATTTACAAATAAATGGCAGTCAGAGTTGTTTGTCCTATAGCAGCAATGGTAGCTAGGATTATGCAATTGAAATGGGAGGGCTAAGGAATCAGAACTCAGTTGACTGAAATCAACGGCCTCTAATTGGAAGATACACTATGCCTTTAAACTGAGAAACTTTTCTGGGGCGCTTTCCAAACTTTTCAATACCGTGTCTTAACAGGCATCGCTCTGCTCTATCTGCACCTCCACGATGTGTTCAGGGAGCCCTCGTTCCTTCAGAAAGCACTCGAGCACGTCACCCAGAGCCTCAAGTGCCTGACCCGACGCCATGACGTCACCTTCCTGTGTGGCGATGCGGGGCCGCTGGCCGTGGCTGCTGTCGTCTACTATCGCCTTCAGAGAGTGCACGAGAGCGACGAATGCGTCAACAGGTCAGCCTCATATAAGTCGTTATAAGTAATGAATTTAGGTGTGTATTAAAGTGTACTACGTAACCAGAAGTTCTCTTCTGTCTTAGATGGTTTATCTTTAGGAAAAATGTGTTTGATGCCAGATTTCTTCTCCTGTTTGACAGACGATAGCCTTTCTGGCCCAAAAAAAAAATACTGAAAAAGGCTTTTTTAATTTTACGGAGTTGCTGTGTAACGTCACTCCACTGCTACTGAAACGCTCTCTAAAACTCACATTTCCACTGGTGTTTTCCTGCAAAAACTCACCTCCTGTGGAAGACTTCTCCTTGAGAGAGTCTCCTGTTACAGGTTAGAGGCACGTCTGCCTCTGTGGGGATCTCCTCCATGAGGCTGTGAAACACGTAGAACACCAGTCTGACCCTGTGAGCAGCAAAAACACTTTGTCCCTGCTAATAAGTTAGACCTAAACTAATAGGGAAACTGTATCCAGCCCACCCCCAGTAGCCATTAAAATAGCCTGCATCATTTTGTTGTGTACCAGCATGTTTTCTTCAGTATAACTGCACTTAGTATTATTGAGGCTATTACAGCTTTATTAAGTATCTGCAGTATGAATCAAATGCACTCGAATGGAGCCGATCGGACCAGTTTAATTTCCAGCTTAATGGTCTGGATCTAGTTCATTTAACTGCTGGAGCTGGAATTGCATTTATGATATAATTAATTGTACGCGCTTATAGGTCGTCATAAATAGAAGGTCTATTTTAGGATGTGGTTCAGCGGTGCAAAAAATCTGTCACAAACTTCCTGTGGCTCTCCACCAGGCTGATGCAGTATCACCAGACGGTGGTGAAGGGTTCGGGCGGGCTGCCAGACGAGCTGCTGTACGGGCGGGTGGGCTACCTCTACTCACTGGTCTTCATCAACCAGCAGCTTGGAAAAGACAGGATTCCAGATGGATACATCCAACAGGTGAGTCAGAAACAGAGTGCGCTCAGTCCAAAGTTTTTTTATTTTGGTATATTTTCTTTGCGAGAGCACCAGTTGCCATAGAAACCTCCAGGTTAAAACACTTTTCCCTCATTTATCTCCACTGATTCATGTTTTTGTTTCCTTCCTCAGATCACCCAGGCTGTGCTGGAATCGGGCGAGCTCCTCAGCAGGAAGTTCCGGGTCCAGAACCAGAGCCCCCTGATGTACGAGTGGTACCAGGAGCAGTATGTGGGGGCCGCCCACGGCCTGGCTGGCATCTACTACTTCCTCATGCAGGTAGAACGGGATTGTGGTTTGAGATGCAGGTGGAGGAGTCTTGTGCTTGTGCAGGCCATATGGGAAATAATTTTCTGTGGTTTTGCAGCAGTTCGGTGTACTTTGTGGTTGTGTGTAATGCACTTTCATTGGAAGGGATCTATGGCTGCACCAAGAACTCTGAAAGCTGAAGTTATTAAATTTTCAGTTATAAGAATCAAAGAAAACATACAAATCCCTCTCCTCGTTTAAGAAGCCAGCCTGCAAATATTTGTTATGCCATCTAAGAAGTTAATTATGCTAGCTCCAAAGTTAACTTCCAATAAGTGCTCTTGTGCAGAAGCTAATCTGTCGATTCCCAGGGTACCTCGCACTCTACCAAAGTTGCCACCTGTCACCTTTTTTATCCTCCGCTGAACTCGATCTAACCCCTCCTTCACAGCCGGGCTTTGTCTTCTCGGAGGAGCTCGTGCACAGGCTGGTGAAGCCCAGCGTCGACCACGTCTGCCGTCTCAAGTTCCACACGGGAAACTACCCTCCCTGCATCGGGGACGATCGGGACCTGCTGGTGCACTGGTGCCACGGATCTCCTGGGGTCGTGTACATGCTCCTGCAGGCCTACAAGGTAAAGACTGAGAGCTTGAAAATGCAATTACTCATTTGCAGGAAGAGTCTCAGAGTCTGTTTGAGTACCAGGTCCTACGTGGAAAGATCGGCTCAACTAATCTAAAAGTCAGAAATTGCATTTAGTTGGTCTGTTCACCTGAATAGTGTTGAGCAGAAAAGTCAGCATTTTGCTAAAGTAATGCAAAAATAGTGTGGCTGTATGGTTGTGTTGGCTATGAAAATAAAATAGTTAAACAGTTAAAATGCACCACTGTGCAAAAGTCTGGAGCAACCTTTCATCTCATTACATTTTCCTCATGTCAGCGCCTATTTGCAGATTTCATAGCAACATATAAAGAAATGAGGGGTGGCTCAAGACTTTTGCACAGTACTTTAGCTAGGCGAACCGGTGGATAAGCAGTTCAAACCGGTCCCTAAATATTTTGGGGCAGCTATTAACTGGAATAGTCACAAAAAGCAGTCGATAAAGGGCTGAAATTGTAAGTTGTTACTAATGGATGGTTATAAACAGTTAGCTAAGCCTAACTGGCAAATGAATGGGGTTCTGTTGGGGTACGTGGACGATAAAGGTAAAAACCACTGTCTGAGAAACACAGGGGTCACCGAAAGAGTCATAGTGCCATCTTGTGGTGAAGTAGAGTCATGTTTTAATCTCATAAAATTCTCCCTTTTCTGTCGAAATTGGATAATATTGCCAGTGAATGACATTTAAAGGACAAACAATCCCCAAAATTCCACAGAACAGTTCATTTTTAATATTTCTTATCGTAAAACTTATCGTGCCGCATGAGTCAGAGGGTATCGCTCAGACAGTAGCTCTGAGGTTCTCTGTTTAACTTGAAGGTTTGTTTAATTCGGACCCCACAGAAATCAGGATCTGCTTTATTCTAACCCATGCTTGTCACAGTTAAGATGATGACATGTCCCTCATTCCAGGCTTTCAGAGTTCCTCAGTACCTGGGCGACGCTCTGCAGTGCGGGGAGGTTGTGTGGTGGTACGGCCTGCTGAAGAAGGGTTACGGCCTGTGCCACGGCGCGGCCGGTAACGCCTATACCTTCCTGGCCCTGTACCGGCATACGCAGGATCCGAAGCATCTGTACAGAGCCTGCATGGTGAGAGGACATAAAAGCTATCTAATAATATAATCACTCCCGGGCTGCAGCGGCCATTCGAGTGATCAAATAACTGCAAATATTAATTGCGTCGCACCAGCAGTGCATCCATCATAATTAGTGTCCAAAGGCTTGATTAATGCCTCCGCTGTCTGACGCTGTAGAGTTATGACTAGGGGTTCCTGATAAGAGCGGGACGTTTTTTATCCCTGAAATTTGAATGTGTTTGTAGAAAGCCAACGAGAAACGGGAGAAGTCGTTTTATAATTTTGTTTTTTTTTTTGAGTCTCCGTCGCGTCCTCCCTCGACTCTCAGCGACTTTGATGTGAGACGCGAAAGTCATATTGAACTTCAGTTCAAAGCGCGACCAGTCGGAGCGCAGTTGGTCACTGGCCAGCCCTAAAATTAAAAATTATTCCAGAAACGATGGGCATGTGAGAGGCAGGGCCTTTTATGTTTATTGACAGCAGGTCGGTCGCTGTCTGCGCGAGTTGGCGTCAAAGCGTGGCTCGCTAGCCGGTAGCGAGCTGGCTTTTGGATGCGCTCCAGATGGCGAGAGTCCCACGTGTGCTTTCATTAATATGAATCTATTCATAGATGGAAATAGACTCTTCAGATGTGTCGCCCGGCCTCCGAAACATCATCCAAGCGCAACATTTTGGTCGTAATCTGATACCTCGACAGATGCTCGGATTTCACGGAGAAGAGCCCAGTTTTTAGGACTTGTTGACATTTGCTCGCTGTTCTCCGGAGACGGTCCAGTGTTATTGTTCTAACACTACTTTCTCTTTCACTGCAGTTTGCAGACTGGTGTATGAACTACGGCAAACATGGATGTCGGACACCAGACACTCCCTTCTCTCTCTTTGAAGGTAACGCATAAGGGAGATCCAGACTCCCAATAATATCATGTTCTACACAAAAGGGCCTTTTTTTAGTTTTTGTTAGACGTGTCACAGATTACAGGGTAAACTAAGCACTACACCGTTAGATATTTAAGACTTGCTGTTGGCTTACATCGTAGTAACAATTACAAGTGCGTATAAATGAGTCATGCTGTGAGATTGCAGGAGTAGCGCTGTGGAAAACGAATAAGATTATTTTGAAAGGAGCTAAATTGGTTTCTGTGAATCGAAATACGAAGTTGGTGGAACTTGTAATCAGAGCCAGCTGCTTCACACATGTCCCTCTGTCCCTCACACATACATGCACGACATACTGCCAGAAGTATTCACTCATCGTCACGCACTTGAGCGACATCTCAGTCTTAACCCGAGGGTCAGGTCATGCTTTTGCAGCTATAACAGTTTCAACTCTTCCTGGAAGTCTTTCCACAGGTTTAGGAGTGTTTCTGGGAATTTCTGACCGTTCTTCCAGAGGCGCATTCCTGAGGTCAGACGCTGGTGTTGGATGGGAAGGCCTGACTCACAGTCTCCGCTCTGATTCATCCCAAAGGTGTTCTGTCGTGTTGAGGACAGGACTCTGTGCAGGCCAGTCGAGTTCTTCCACACCAAACGCGCACATCCATGTCTTTATGGACCTGTGCTGTGTTCACTGGTGTGCAGTCATGTTGGAACAGGAAGGGTTCATCCCCAAACTGTTCCCACAAAGATAGGAGCATGACATGGTCAAAATGTCTTTGTAGTCCAACTCCTGGAAGACAAGCCCGCACCTTGATCCCCCCTCCACCAAACTTTACACTTGGCACAATGCGGTCCAGTGAGTACCGTTCCCCTGGCAACCGCCCACCAAGACTGGATGGAGAAGTGTGATTCGTCACTCCAGAGAACACGTCTCGGTGTGGAAACCAGTTCCATAAAGCTCTCTCCATACTGTTCTTGAGCTAATCTGAAGGCCACATGAAGTTTGGAGGTCTGTATGCATCCGCTGAACCCGCTCTGCATCTACCAATCATGGCTGAGTTGCCATCATTCCCAATAGCTTCCGCGTTGCTATAATCCCACTAACATCTGATCGTGGAATATTTAGTAGTGAGGAAATTTTAGGACCTGACTCGTTGCACACATGGCGTCTTATCCCAGTACCGCGCCGGAACTTGCTGGGCTGCTAGAAGCAGTCTGCAAGCCTGGGTGTTTGATTTTTGTACACCTGTTGCCATGGAAATTATTGGAACAGCTGATTTTGGATGGGTGAGTGAATACTTTTTGCAGTGCAGTGTTAAAGCAGCCGGGGTTTCGGATATAACACAAAGGGTACAAATATCAGCTTTCTAGTAATTAAATCAACCAAACCGATTCTGCTGTTATTACGTACAAAACTGATAAGCTGCCTTACCAAAGTCAGTTTTCAGTGATAGTGGGTGTATCCACTGTAATATTAAGATATGAGATAATGCTATAGCTATGTTTGTGTACAACACAGAGACGAATGTGTTTTTACTAGAGAAACATGTACATAAAATACCAGAATCTTCAAAATGTTTATATTTCTGCCCCAACAGCAGAAACGTGGTGGAGAGGTTCAGTTCAGTGTGTAGCAACAGCAGTCAGCTCCAGCTGTCTGCTGGGAAATCACTAATAAATAGAGTATATCATTCATCTGATAGGGATAAGTGAAACATGCATGAGACCACAGCTAAATGACCGGCGAGGCCAGATTATTGGTCGTCTATCTATGGAAACTAAACTCACTAAACGGTGTCCCTTCTTCTTATCAGGCATGGCGGGCACCATCTACTTCCTGGCTGACCTTCTGAATCCAATGAGCGCTCGCTTCCCGGCCTTTGAGGTGTAGAAAGCGTCCACGGGTAGTGCTCCTGGACCCACGCCGGAGATCATTGAATAAGAAGACCCACCGGGCACCGCGGTCACGACGGCTGGCTTTCATTTCAACATTCGGACATTGTGCCATGTTTTTCCTGCTTTTCCTACCTGGAAACGTCATGTCTTATTAACAAGAAATTTCCTGTAATGTTTTGGAAATGTGTCAAGGTTGTTAGCTTCCCTAGCATGCCCCAGCAATTTTAACTCCTGCTCTGTGAACTGAAAGGAAGGGAACTGATGTTAAAATGAAAACGTGGGAAAGCTGACTGTAGTGTTTTTTAGCACTTGGCTGTATATATATCTGCTGTCTGTAAGTTTTCTGTTGTTTTACTTGATTTGGGAGTTAAAAAAAAAAAGTGCTGAAAGCAAAGATAGCTCCGATGCATTGCACCAGACGTAGCACAGCTGCCTGGTTTGTCAGTGTTGTGCAGCAGCGAAGAAAAAGCACAGAGGGGCAGCAGAGAGCCACAAAGTTCACTCAGTAGTGACTTCATGAGCAGTTTATTTATATCTCATCAGATGTTTGTTTTTTTTCTCATTACCATTTGATGTATGCAAAAAAAAATGTGTTTAAATTGGCTTTAAGTGATAAATATTGTATTGCAATGAGTTGAATTTTCGCTTTTTCTTCCCCTGTGGGACCATTGGCTCATCTAATCCAGTCGCTTTTCCATATAAGGCTCATGTGCCAGGCTGAAAACCAAGCAGCAACACAATGCCATCTCTCTTTTTTAAGCTCCCTGCCAGAGCTTCTTTATGACCCAAGGCCAGCTTGGTAGGAGGAGGTGGTGAAGGGGGAGGTGGCTACTGTACCAGAGAGTCTTGAGACCCCAGTCTCCGCAGAGCAAGCGCAGCGTAGGAGAAACTCAACACCACCAGTGGGAATGAGAGTAAAAATAGAGCTCATCTGTCCGGGAGGGGAGTGGTCTCCAAAGGCATGCGCTTCACTGTGGTTCACGCGCTCCTACAAGTGTCCGCCAACGTGTCCGTTCTGATGCTCAGCAGCTGATTTCTTTGTGTTACATAGACGATGACAACTTAGACAGCCTAGCAGTGCTATAAGTGAATAATCATGTGTGTGAAATATATATGCACTGACCTTTTTTTATAGATTTCTCTTTCCTTCCTTTTCAACCTACTTTAGAGGAAAGATGGGAAATCTGTTTTATTTTTACAACTGGTTAAAAATGCTTGTGCTTAATGAAGAATCGCAAGCATGTAGTAATGTGCAAGTCTTTCGCCGTCCCTCATTTCTTTGTGTTTAAGGCAAAACAATTGTACAATTCTATCGAGCTTGAAAGCAAATACTTACTTGGCTTGACCGTCTTTATTCTTTGTCTGATCTCTCTTAGGCAGCTTTCTTCTCATTTCTTTAAGTAGACGTCATGAATCGCTCTCTAGGCTTCTTGAAGGGCATTTAAAGCTCTTCTTTGGATGGTTACATTCATCTGACATGGATTTTTCAGGCCTGACACTTCTGCTCCAGTTTTCCAGATATCCTGCAGACCATATGCACCGGGGAACTATTGCTCAAGCCCAACTGACAGGAAAGTCTTGCTCATTGGAAGCAAAGTATTTCCACAGTACTATATTTGGTATTTGTACATAATTAGTATGAATTGTTTGGTTAATTAAGCAAAAAAAAAAAAAAAAGATTTCTTTTATGAAATTCGCAGCTATAAAACAAACTTGATTTTTCTAAAAGCCGATACACAATTTCACACAGCTGTTAAGTTTAATGTGCGTGTCTTTATATACAGCATTTACAGCAAATTTTATATTTTAAATAATTCATATTAATGGTACAGTCAAGTTGGCGAATAGCCTTTGATGAAAATAATACTATACCAGAAAGACAATACAGGCCCTGAAGCCAAACCAGCAGTGATCACTGAAACGATTTGAAGCAATGAACGTAACCATAAAATGACCTGTGAACGCCAGAGCCTCCTTGTTGTTTGGACCTATGGGTTATTCCAAATGGAAAAGCACTGCCAGAGGAACTGAAAAATCTAAATTAAGGATGGAAAAAGGATACAAGAAGACTGACTGCAGTCAGTCGAAGCACAGCTGCAGCAATAATCGTGCTAACCAGCAACTGACCTCCTAAAATGACACCATGGGCAGTGCATTACTTGCATGGTCTAGCTCTGAGAAAGCTAGCGCTTCAGATTTGGCACAGGGTTTGAAAATGGAAGCGGCTCACAACACACAGCATACCATCCTCTATGAACAGCACCTAATGGGATGAAACACAGCTGGCTCTTTAAAGAAAAACTTCAAGATCAAATTTTGCTAAAGATCACAAAAAGAAGACTAATGAAAGCTGTGCGCACATAGCCCACAGACGATGTCCGTGGGAAAGGTTTTGGGAAGACTGGTATGTTGTGTATATACCATAAATACTGGTTGACGAGATGAATCCCTGTCTGCAGAGGCCTCACAGAACAACAAGGAAGCCGCCAGAATCGTACTACGACCTGTCCTAGTATTTTTAGCTGGTGTCCCTCCAAACAGACAGCAATGAACATATTATTGAAAAAATTAAAGATTCGTATCATCTGAGAGCCTCTAACCAATCAAACACTCCCATTATCTCTGTTTTCTATTGCTTATCTCTATTTCTGACTCCTTTTCTCAATATATATATATGTATATTTGCCTTCTTTTTCTCTGTTTTGTGTGCAGCTGCTATCGTGCTGTATTATCTACTTGCCAGCTGTTTACTTTTAGGATCTGGTCACTATCTCCTACCTTCATCTGCAGTTCTCCCCTGTGATACCAAACTAATTATCTCATTTGAACTAAGAGCCTAATTCCACCTGAAAAACATACATGCATGGATGGATGGATGAGTAGGATAGATGTCAAACAACATATGAAGCGGATGGGTAGGTCCATCAAGAAAGATCTGTGTGATACATCTTAAATTGGGAAGGATGGGTGGATGTATTCAATTAGTTTTATTATTTGTCCTTTTAGAAATTTGTGCCTCGTGGCGGCTCTCAGACAAATAACCACAACAACAATATCACAGTTACAGACATTAAAGACATCTATGTCATCCCACATCATATCAAATATCACCTGGATTTGTTCAGCAGAGTTGTACTACAAGGTATAAACGACCTTGGCGCACGATAAAAAAAAAGGTGGTGTACTGCTGCGTTGAATGTCTCGCCCCTGTCCCACCACTCACGGCTCCCAACACTGGCTCACACTATGTTGTTGCTGACCTCTTTCCGTCCATGTTTACAAGCCTACTGAGTTTCTTCTTGTTAACCTCAGAGAGTGAAAAACACCAGACTATAAAAGAAAACGTTAAAATGCTTTCACAAATAAAAAGTGCCTGTGTGCATGTATGAATCTAAACTGTCAGGTTATAATTGTATATAAGGATTAGTTACTATTACTTCCCTAAAATAAGGATGAACTTGTTGCTTTTGAAATTGTGATTTGTAATAGGTGGGCTATAAATAACTTGGAAAAATGAAACTGTACTTACAGAGTCAGTCATTAAAATGCAAAGTGCTGAGGTGTTTTTTTATTTAGGTTTGTTACATCAATGTATTACAAAATTCAAATATTAAGATTAACCTATTGTATTAAACAAAGGTTCTTTCTGCTTCGCTGTCAGCACCATGGAGAGCTCTGCCGAAGCTGGAAATGCCACTGAAATGGGCTTTTAAAAATGTCGTTTATTGTTCTGTGAAGGTAGTTCTTAGTAACATTAGGTAAGCTTAACTTTGCTCCAATGTAATTGTCCATTTAATAATAGACAAACTGATCAGGTTTTTGGTCAGTTGAAGCCAGCAAATCTGCACATTATGAATTTATTTGTTACTTTTCCTGTTCTGAGTTTAGCACCGCGAGGACAGATCTTTTTAAGGTCTTCAGAATTGTTATAAAACCGTTGTTTTCAGGTTATCTGCCGCTCACCGTCGTTGTTTTTAATACACGCCTGAATGGAGCAAACTTTTTAAATGATTTTTTCCCTCCTTCTGTTATTTAACCATAAGAGGAGGAGCAGTGGGGCCGTTTAAAAATACCACCCTGTAAATGAGCTCCCCACACCTGGAGCCCTCCTCAAGCGAGCCTCAAGGAAGCTGAGTTTTCTGCATTTTCACTCACCGGCCTTACATCTCTACCCAGAGGAGAGAAGTTTTAGTGAAGTCAATGCTGCCGAAAGCGTTTTGGTTGAAATTGTAATGCATTCACAGACTCTTTGAAATCTTGCGACCGTTCTTTCGGCCTTCCAAAAATAGCCATGTCCCCTTCTAAAGGCCTACTCCCACTGCTCCGAGGGCGTACAGCTCTCCTTTCCGTTTGCCCTAAGAAAGTTAAAGATGTTCCAATGTGTCATCTGATCTGCCCATTAGCATACGTGACATCACATGCCCGGAATAAATAAGAGGGGTGCTTTGACCATGGCTAAGGACCACACTGTCTTGGGACTTCAGCTTCTCATCTCCTCCAGCTCCTGCTCTCCAAAATGGTGTGTACAAACTTCTGTTCTGGACCTTTTGGGTGGGGCATTGCTGACGGAGTTACCTTTTTGCCTTTTAATGGGTTTGGATATCAGCTCGATAATGACCCCAAAATTGAGACTTTTGCTAGTGAGGCAAAGTGAAGACTGGCACCCAGGACTAGAGCCTTGTAATGCATTCGCATGTCTATGTTTAATGTCTAAAAAGGCTTCTATTCTAATGCAAGGAGGCCGTTTTAGAGCTCCAACATCCATCATGTGTTCAGAATCCTTTTGGACAGTTACATAAGCTGGATATACTCATTTTGTTTTACTTTATTTCTCTGTTTTCTGTGTGTTTGTGTATTTGTTAATGTGCGTTTTTAAATGTGACAGACTGAGTTCACACCGGACCAGATTGAGGGTAAGTGAAGAAAAAGACAGATTTTGCCTCATATGTGAGGACACCAACCTCTCAGTCAAATGTGCTGGTAGGCATTTACGTCTAGCTTTTGCAATTATCACACAAAACAAACTCTCAGAGCAGCTGCGGGCTTACGTAGCTGAACTTTTAATCTGATTAAAGTGCTAGAAAAGTGGAAGTAGAGGATGAAGAGCGCCATGCAATTCTACCAACTTCTCCAGCTGTCAGGAAAGATTTCAGACATGTCTATTCTCAGCCTTGTCTTGCGAGCCGCCATGGTACTTATTCAGGAGGGGTGTTAATCCTTAGGTCAAGGTTTAAGATGCAGCGCTGGTGGCATCAGCTTACACAAGAATCCGAATCCCCCCCATACCTTTCATATTTAACTGCCGAAAGATGTGTCCTCTACAAAGATGCCCTATGGGGTATATTAGGAGTCCCCATTTGGACATGGACACTTTTGTGTAGTTAAAACTCTTCCAGTTGTGTATCCTTGCAGGCAAACCTTTAAAGAGCTTTCAATCAGGCTTATTTGTTTAGTGCTGCTTCTGCACATTCTGGTATAGCTATACTATATGTCTAACATTAGGTTCCTTTCCAAGTCACGGTGTTAGTTACGGCCCAGTCAGCATTCTCGGGTTCCACTGCACGCTGGGCTGTGTCGTTATTTCTCTAAATGGCCTGCGTTTCTCTGTCAGGGTGTATCAGTTTGCACGCAATGTTGCTGTAAATGCAAGTGGAGGCAGGAATGCAGAAGGAAGGGTTGGGTCGAGTGCGGTGGAAGGGTACAACTGCTGTTCAGAAGCCACACCAACACATTAATCTGTCAAAAAGGTCACTTTGAGTTCCTGGTGGGGTTCACGGACGTAGCCAGCCATTGTCTGGGCCCCCAGCTGGTGCCTTCCTCTTCACAGCTGTCCCTTTCAATTAGCTGAGAACAATGACAGAATTATGTGGCGTTTACTGTCTTTAATCTTCCTCTACATTGTGGCCCTGTGCAACTAACATAGACAACTGGTAGTAACAGTGTAATAAATAGAGTAGTAACTCTAAAGGGGATGGATCTGACAGAGCAAAGAAAACATGGACGCCATTGCCACAACTATATCAGTTATACCATTTGGATGGAATAAAAAAAACTGTGGCAGACTTTTTTGATTTAATATTTTCTATATCACTGAAGCCTTAACTATAAGTCCTGAAGCACTTATACTCAACTTTGTTTCTCTCCCCCTGGCCAGACTTCAAGGAGGCTTTTGGTCTCTTTGACAGAGTTGGTGACAGCCAGGTGGCCTACAACCAGGTGGCCGACATCATGCGTGCTCTGGGCCAGAATCCCACCAACGGGGCCGTTAATAAGATTCTGGGCAACCCATCTGCAGACGGTGAGACACGACCTGTCTTTTTAGACACAAAAGATCAGTCTGTGCCATGGTATGCATTATAATTTGATGTGCTATCAACAGACTTGGCCAACAAGAGGATCAACTTTGACGCTTTCTTGCCTATGCTGAAGGAGGTCGACGCTATGCCCAAGGGAACCTATGATGACTACGTTGAGGGTCTGCGCGTCTTCGACAAGGAGGGCAATGGCACAGTCATGGGTGCTGAGCTGCGTATCGTGCTGTCCACTCTGGGTGAGCCTCCCAAATTTAGAAGCACACAAATATAATTTGCTTAGCAGGCAATAGCGAGTGAAATGAAAAACACACCCCTGACATGGATCGCTGTGCATCCACAGGAGAGAAGATGAACGAGCAAGAGATTGATGCCCTTATGGCCGGCCAGGAGGACGAGAACGGCAGTGTCCACTATGAGGGTAAGATCAGACTTCATACCATGCCACTTTCTTTTTTTCTTTTTTTGAATTTCCAGGAGTAGAGGAAACTAAATATTTGAACTTCTTCCTGCAGCTTTCGTCAAGCACATCATGTCTGTGTAAGAGGCCAGCAGCGAGAGTGCTGAAGAAACTGTAGCTTGCCTACAGACAGCCCCACAGTGTTCGTCACTTCTACACTGATTCAAAGACCAACCAAGGAAAGACAAGGACTATGTACAAGGGATGTTGAAGCAAGCCCATTTTTTTCGTTTTGTTTATTTTGTTTTCTTTTCCATTTCATCTCTCGCCCTCCTCTCTTGGGACATCGCCATCACCTCTCCATTGTAGACCTCCATCACTCGGCCTCTACTTCCCCCCCACCGGGGCGCGTCTCCACTCACCACATGGGGTGAGGAACGGGGGAAAAGGGGTGACCACTCATCAAGTGAGGGTAGATCCCTCCATTCCCACCGCCACCTCATTCAGTCATGCCATCACTGGCCCAGCAATGCCAAAGGTGCTGGAGAATGGTTGTGGTCAGAGCGCCAGAGCTCCCTTCTTCCCTGAAAAGTTTTATTTATTTTCACTCTCTTCATTTGAGAATAAACTTTTCCAACGTACATCCCATCTGGGTTGATTCTTGATCTTTCATTGCCCATGTTCACTCGTAGAAAATTTGAAAAGTTGATGCTTAATAAAAGGCAATGGATAAGCAAGAGCCAAAAGAAAGCATCAATTATTAAATCAATTTAAAAAGGGAAAGAGTCAGAATGTGAATTAAGAACTAAATAATTGTGTAGCTAAAATAATCTGTTTGTAAAATAATTCAGCAAAAAAATGTATATTAGCTAAAATTATGGAATAACAGTGGAACAGTCAGTAATTGTTCAACTGTTAAATATTTTAACAATTAGGGTACAGTGAGAAAAGAATGATTAAACAGGTAAATATATTCCCCAGATATAACGGGGTCATAGCTGTAATACGGTAGCTAGCTAAAATTATGAAAAGCTACAGGATACTTACATGTAGATAGCAGTTCTATTGTTAGCTAACATTATAGTTTTATATACATAACAGTTTGGACACAGATAAAAAAAATTTCAGCTAAATAAATTGGATTTCAATAGTAGTTATACTATAGTAGCTAGCTAATGTGTTGTAAACAAAAACTAGAATTTACATTGTTGGCTAGAAAGAAAATTGTTAGCGATATATAATAAAACATTATTTTAGTCCATTAAAATGATTAAGTCAAAAAGAAAGAGTGTAGAATAATAAAATGATGTCTACCAGCTATTTTATTTAAAAAATATATATATTATTACTTATTTAAGGTTAGTTTGGTTAGTCTAAATGTAGATTACTTACAAATATATGACATTTTAAATTTATATTTTACAAAAATATATTTCTGTCAGATTGGTTCTCTCTAAAAATTAGATATTCATAGATATCTTCGTATTCAAAGATATTTATACAATATATTTAATATTCAAAGACCGTCCTCAATCTCAAGGCGTAACATCCCAACGATTGGTCACCCCCCGAGGCGTGTCATAGTAACTCTGTCAGGGATCAAGCAGTAAGGCATAAAGGACACAGGTGTTTCATTCAAAAATGAGGTTTTATTGACCCAGAAATGTGAAGGATTATTAACAAAGCCCAAAAAACTTAAACAGGGAGACCAATAAAAGAGGTCAACTTAATAAACAGAACTCAAAATAACAACTAACAAAACCTCAACAAGCTTAAGACAAACTGACCTTCTGAAATGACACATGAACATGAACGAACTTAAATACTGGCTTAGCTAAACCAAGTGACACACAAGGGAGAAACAAAATTGCTGCCATATAACCAACAAACACAAAACAATTAAACAAACTTAAAATACCCCCCCAGGCCATGAAGCAGATCTCCCAACCCTTTGTCGCACCTTTTGCCAACCAGGAAGGAGAGGCCAAACCCCCGGGGAACTCAAACAAAGAAGGATGTATTAATATAACATAAAACAGAAGTTTGACCCTGCAGTGTTAATATGTGTGCACGCCATATAAACACTGGAAGGTGTGATAGAAAAAAATAATTTAATAAAGAAACAATATATTGGTTATTAGTGATTGCAAAGTAAACTAAAGTGAAGCATCCAGTGGTGAGGAGTGGAGCTTATGTGTGGCTTGCCATCCCAAATGAAAAAGGTACCCTTCCATGTCCCTATGATACGCTTCAGATTGTGGATAGAATCCAACAGACTGAGCTGTCTATGCCAACCATAACCATAACCATAACCGTATCAGATAGTGTCTTCCAATGAATTCCAGTGATTCACGATCAGGACATAAGATAAAGTTACATGTATAGAATCATTCCAAATGGTTCTCACGCATCCGAAAGCGTAACATACCGACGATTTGTCACAGAGCGTCGATATGGTACAGGTGGGATGAGAACTTGTTACAAATGAATATTAATGTAACAGAAAAAGTAACAGTTGTGGACCGTGACAGTTCAAATTGAGACTGGATTTGATCCAAAGTGGTTCCTTCATTTGTTTTTGTTTTTTTTGGGGGGGGGGTCAAGACAATGGAAGTAAGCCCTAAACAAGTTATTTAACAAACAGTCATCTTGCAGGAAATCTTTGGGAAACAATAGGCTTTTTTTAGTCACTGTGAAACAGTTTTGACTTGATCAACCACATATTGATCTATTAAACTTAAACCGTTTTATTTTTGCCCATGAATTTTAAATATCACTACATATCACTCACAGTGTTTAAATAAAAAAAAAACCAGATGTGGCAACATCGCTGTTAAAGCTGCAACATGAAGCAGTGATTGCAACATGCTTAAAATACGTGAAAATTCACTAATAAACTTTTGACTTTTGCCCCACTAATAATGTTTTTTTATTTTCTTTATTACACTAAAAAAATCACTGTTGCTTTATTTTTGCAGTATTCATGCTCTGACAGAAAGGACTTTGATATTTGTTCGTATGTCCCTATGACATCAGCCTAATTTAAGTCCAAGAGCAAATGTTATCGATGCTTTTCTGTTTCTCTGTATTGCACTCGTCTGGACTACTTTTGTTGGGCACCAAGTATGAATCACCTTGTTAAACTGAAGTAACACAAAGAATTGTGCAATTATTCAAGGAAAGGCCAAAAATCTCCGGTTTGGACTGTGCATCAGATGTTTCCTGATGTTAACGCTCCCTCGGGTTGTACAGGCCCTCCTGTGCTTGTGTTTCAGTGCAGTAAGACGAGTTAGAAGCTGTAGAAGTCCTGCCCCCATGTGGTGTGATGTAGTAGTCAATGTGCGTACATTAAGCTTCTGATAGTTTTGTTGTTTTTTGACGATGGGTTTAAATAAAAACATTAAAAAAAATAGCTTCAATCAGCCTACTGTGCTTTTTTTGGCCCATAAATATTTTAAATTCTTTATGCTTGCAATTGCATTAAAATTATAAATACTGCATGGACTGTTTTGTAACTCTAACCAACAGGTGAAAATGCTGTGCTGATACACTCTTGTAGTGTTTGATAAAAGAAGAAATCTCTCATTAATAAGGAGTTAGAGGTCTCCCTCTGCTGCTGTTTTTATGGACTAAACTGTTGGTTTGTATTTGTTAGTCAGTCTGTCAGTGCGCCCCAGGGCAGCTGTGGCTACAATGTAGCTTGCCATCACCAGTGTGTGAACGTGTGTGTGAATGGGTGGATGACTGTAAATGTAAAGCGCTATATAAATACAGGCCATTTACCATTTACCAATAATAGTCAAAAGTACTTTAAGGTTGCATTGTTGCTGTATTCAGTCATTATGCAAATGTACTGTTTATAAGGTTGGGGAAACAGGTGAGACAGAAAGGGTCACTTGGATGAGTGACGAAACGTTTCTCCCACTGAAAACGCCACGTCCACATGAACAGAATCAACCTTTGGAGAGGTAATATGTTTATGTTTTGTGTGTCTGAAAAAAAAAAAAAAACAAAGAAAAAAAATAGCTTTTAACAGCTTTAAATGTAAAATTAAGAAACGGATTAAATGTAATAATTTTATCCATTTTAAATTGTTAAAATATAATAAAAAATAAAAACGCTGGACACCATTGTCTAGTTAAAATGATCGATTTTTAAATAATTTTGGCCAAAAATTATGGAATAACATTTGAAAAGACTGGTTAAACAAATGTAGCTAGCTATATAGCTAGCCAAATTATGTTTAAGCTGTATCATTGGAAAACTATATGCATTTTATTTTCAGTTACTGTGGGACTGTTTTATTTTAATATATTAAACTTAAACCAGTCTATTTTTGCCTGTGCATTTTAAAGGTCACTCCATGTCTTTCTCAGTGTTTAAATATGAAGTTAAATAAGAAGATGCTGTTTAATTTCTCTATATTTTACCATGTGGCAGGAAGAATGCAACAAACAAATAAAGCCAAATAAACCATCTGATTTCAGTCATTTGATTTGTTTTTGGTTTCTTAAAGCAGCCCATCCACTTCCCTGGAACATTTTTGTTGGGCATCAAATGGTAAATGGTGTGTATTTATATAGCGCTTTCAAGTGTGAATCCTCTTGTTGCTCTGAAATAACATTAAAAAAAGAGCAGTTATTAAATTAAAACCCATTTTTTGTTGGCCCGTTTTTTTGGCCTATAAATGTCCGAAATACCGCGCTGGGTGTCTGCGCAATAGCATAACTCCCACCAATAGGTGGAAATGTTGAGCAACAAATCAACAGAAGAAGAAAGTTTGCGGTCTCATTCTGTTGCTGTTTATATGGACTAAACAAATCGTTTGTATTCGTGATAATAATGTAGTTTGAAGGCACATCCCCACTTTATTTGGACTCGATCATAAACGAGAACCTCCTCACATAACAACAGTACTTTTCAGGCGATCACATTTACAGGCACTCGTGACACGAACCGAGTGATGCATCCGAGTGTCGCTCAGACGATCTTTGCTCTGTTCGTCTTTTTCCTGTGAAGTTGTAGCCTTCGATTCGAAGATGTTGGCAAACAGAATAATCGGATCGTGTGTTTTCGGACTGAGAAATGTGTCTGGAAGAGGACGGCTGCTCTCTGCGGCCACTGCGAGGTAAAAATGCGCAGTTGAAGTTATTTCTGGTCAGCTGGAGCCGCATCTGTGGATATCAGCGCAAAATAAATGCATTCACAGCTGTGAGCGGAACATTCACGCGGTTTTTGGAAATAGTTTTACTTTGTATGATTTTATATTTTTTAGATTTGACCTTAGAGGTTGCGGAGTGTTTTTTTTTACAGGACAGAAAAAGGTCGCACCGTCTTATGTGTGTGTGGTTACCTTTGACACACTTATGGTGACCTGTTGTTTACAGGGGCCTTTAATCTGAAATTAAAGTGAAAATCGAAACCAGAACCTCAAAATTAACGTTTTAAAACAGCAGCAATCTAAAAGTGAAGATACACGAGTTTGACCATTTTTATCTCAATTAACCATGTTATGGTTGAGGGTTGTTGTTTTAAGGTATTTTAAGTCAAAATTAAGTGGTACCTCTGGTTCTTAGCTATAATTATTCATGTTTTTGGGGGGAGGGGTTGTTTTCTGTCCTTTCTGTATGTGTGTGTGTGTGTATTTGTTAATTTTATAGCAAATTTCATGAAATTCAGGGCAAAGACAAAATCTGCTGCCCCCGGTTTATCCGATTCGTCGTGGGGCTCCCAGGTCAGACACTCGCTGACTGTACACTGATGCTCGTTTGGTTAAACATCTTTAACACCTCACAGATTTCAGCACAGTAAGTCTGATGATCACAGCCAGCCCGCATCTTCAGCCCGACCCGAGACCTCCAGCGCCAAATCCCTGATGGACATCGGGACCCGCCGGATCTTCAACGAGGACCATGACCTCTTCAGACAAAATGTGCGGCGCTTCTTCCAAGAGGAAGTGGTGCCATACCACAAAGAGTAGGTGGAAGTTTGATGAAATACTTTAAAAAAAAAAAAAAAAAAGAGCCTTTAATAGCTTTCCTTTAATGACTGTTTCTGTTGCAGGTGGGAGAAGGCAGGTCAGGTGAGCAGGGAGGTTTGGGAGAAGGCTGGCGAGCAGGGTCTGCTGGGAGTAATGACACCAGAGGAGCATGGGGGCATTGGAGGAGACCTGTTTTCTGCAGCTGTCACGTGGGAGGAGCAGTGAGTTGTCCTTCAAACCAAGCCATTCACAGACATTCAGAGAGTCTGAAATATGCTAGCAATGAGTCCCAGCTGGGAGATTTTAGAAACGCATGAAAGAGAAAGAAGCTTTTCTCTAGTGAAGACATCGATCCATTGCTGCAATACTGTGCAGAAGGCTTAAGCCGCTCTTCATTTCTAGTTGTTCTATCTGGGTAGGATTTCACTACTTCTAAGAGCTTGGAGAACTATTGCTCATGTCCATTTTAAAAAATAATCACAAGAAAGTAGCTTTAGTGATGACGCCTAGTGCATTTGCCAGATCTTATAGTCGGCTATCTGTTCATCTCTGCTCTCTGCACCACTACAGGATGTATTGCAACTGCACAGGCCCGGGTTTCGCGCTGCACTCCGATATTGTCATGCCTTACATCGTCAACTACGGCAGCAAGGAACAGATCGAACGCTTCATCCCGAAGATGGCCGCTGGCAAATGTATCGCTGCCATCGCCATGACCGAGCCAGGAGCGGGCAGGTCAGGACCGACTCACAAACGTAACGCCAAGAAATCGGCGCACGTGATGTGAGGCGGCTTCAGCGACTCAGCTCTTCTGTCCTTTCAGTGACCTTCAGGGTGTGAGGACGTATGCCAAGAAGGACGGCAGCGACTGGATCCTCAACGGCAACAAGGTGATGAGTCCGTACTTCCAAAGCGTCCGCTCAAATACATGTAGTCCACTTTACGCGTCATCCCATCTCGCCTCTTCAGGTGTTTATTACGAACGGTTGGATGGCCGACCTGGTGGTGGTGGTGACCGTGACCAACCGGGAGGCAAAGACGGCAGCACACGGCATCAGTCTGTTCCTGGTGGAGGACGGCATGAAGGGCTTTCACAAAGGGCGCAAGCTGGAGAAGATTGGCCTGAAAGCCCAGGTATTAGGGTCCTGGAATCATAGGAAGTGCCCCTACATCATTTTTATGGTCTACAAGTGAGGCTTAACTGGTTCAATGCTTCAAAAACAATAAGACGTGTCTGTCTGAACCAGCTTTTGTGTGTGTTACACCATCCCTCCCCACTCTGCATTTTTTATATTTATCAGGGAGAGAATGAGGCCATAATGATGACTAGCTTACATCTGCTTAATAGTCTTGCTTTCTGCTCTGTTTCTGCTTCTCTCAAAGGACACAGCTGAGTTATTCTTCGAGGATGTGCGGCTCCCAGCTGATGCCCTCTTAGGCGAACTCAACAAAGGTTTCTATTACCTGATGAACGAACTCCCTCAGGTGAACACAGCATTTATGGCATGTTCATATCAGTAACTCTTCGTGCCTGCGCTGAATAAGGACGTGGGTTGAGATCCAGTCTGGCTGCACCCTTGTTTTCACAAAATCAGATACCTAAGATATCTTTGAATTTATGCCTGAGTCAAATGTGAACCCACGGACACGCGTCTCTGAATTTTCAGCCTCATCATCCTTGTACTTTGGCACTCTTAAATACGTTTTATTACATGCTTGCACACGTCATCCTGCGGATAATGTTTCACATGGGTTAATCTGACGCCTGGCCACCTTCTCCCCTCTCTAGGAGCGTCTGCTGATTGCTGACATGGCCGTAGCGAGCTGTGAGTTCATGTTTGAGGAAACCAGGAACTACGTTATGCAGCGGAAGGCTTTCGGCAAAACAGTCGCTCACCTTCAGGTCTTTGTAGTAATTCTTTTGTAAGGCGTTTGATTTTCACTGACCAGTTTATTAAATCATCCAGTATATTTAACTGGCAGATTAACACGCAGATAGCTAATAGCTCATTTGTCTTTGCACTCTACAGACTGTGCAGCACAAACTAGCAGAGCTAAAGACCGACATCTGTGTGGGTCGAGCCTTCCTAGATAACTGCCTTCAGCTCCATGCTGAGAAACGCCTGGATCCCGCCACGGCCTCCATGGCCAAGTATTGGTGAGTTTTTGGAGTTTATCAGCTCTTGATCTAAAGGCTAAGCTGTTGATGTACGCCATCTCACCTGCAGGGCGTCTGACCTCCAGAACAGAGTGGCCACTCAGTGCCTGCAGCTCCACGGAGGCTGGGGGTACATGTGGGAGTACCCCATCGCCAAGTTAGTATCGCGCAAACTTTGCAACGGAGAGCGATGGTTTTCAGTCCAGCTCACCAACATGTTGTTTGTGTTTTTTCAGGGCGTTTGTGGACTCGCGCGTTCAGCCGATCTACGGAGGAACCAACGAGATCATGAAAGAGCTCATCGCCCGCACTATCGTCAGCCAGAAGTGATACTGGGTTGATGTTTTGTTTTTGAGATTTAGAAATTCAGAATGTTTGGTACAATGTAAAAAGACTGAACCTAGTGTAGCTAAAAACAACACTCGGAACGTCATCGACGTCCTGATGACAGCCATGCTTTATCACAATTCAAATGTAACAACAAACTGTCAATAAAGATCTCCTGTTTAGTGGTTTCTCTAGGTATTGCACTCAGATCGTTATGTGAATTATTTCGGCCCTGATAGCCGTGCAGTGAATGTGAGAGCCGCCATGTCCGCTGGTTTAATCATACTTGAAATTTTTCAGATCAATAAAGGGAATAAAAGAAGACTGTTTGTTTTTTGCTGCTGTTCTGTAAATGGTCAAACACGTAAACCCAGTTTAGTATCTACGACATTCATTCATCGACATGTAATTGTCTTTTTAAAGCCAGCTATAATCCTATTTGATGCCCCTTTTAAAGAGAAGTTTTGAGCAGCAGGTGGGCGGGGCTTCTGGATGGACGTACACTGAGTCTTTGGGCATAATAATAATAATTTTAGCATTCAGCATTGCTACAGCATATGTATGACAGGAAACATGGAGAATTTTCTTTAACACAGTTTCTCAGTAATGCATTGTTTTAGCATTGATGATGTCGCCAGTCTGCATCAAGTTACATCATTGAAGATCCTTTTAAGAGGTTTTCTTTGTCAAAATCAGTGTTTGCTAATATGCCCGCTTTGTCATCTGTGACTCTCAGTTAATTTACAAACAGCATGAACAATATTTTAACGAATGACTCCGTGTAAAAGTATTAGGGCTGCCAGCGTTAATCGCGCTAAAATGGCGTTTTCGCAAAACCTGCGTTAACGCGGCAAATCTCCGCTGATCGCCTTCGTGTGGTTGCTGGGCGGCGCTAACGCGTTAATCGCGCTTCACGCGCTAACTCCATTAACGCGTTAGCGCCGTCCAGCCCACACGCAAAGGCAATCCGCGGTAACTCGTTACCTGATATTTGCCGCGTTAACGACATTTTAACGCGATTAACGCTGACAGCCCTAAAAAGTATATTTACTGATTTATTTGCCAATAAAAGTCTTTGAAAAGTTTACGATTGTTGTTCTGTGTCACAGAAATATTTCAGTATAAACAATGTCAAAGTGCATGAAGCACTAACTTTGTGCCACGGGTTCTCAGCTCTTGTTTTGTTTGAAAGTGTCATGAATGTAATGAAATATCCTGCATGGAGTGTGACTGACAAGGAAGACTTTCTTCTGAAATGACAATTTTCGATTTTGTATAAGAAAGTCCTCCAGATTTTTTGAAGAAGTCCTAGCTTTTCGAGCATTTTTGAGCCCTCATAACTTGTTAAACGCAGGATCTATCCACATGAAATTTTCAGGTCTGAAAATATATTTAAGCCCTTAAAAGCTAAAATCAAGAAAAAATTTTAACATGTCCCAAGTTTAAGAATTCAAGACTGGCAGGTCGGGTAAGCAGGGAGGTATTTTACCTCCAAAAAGATCCTCTGAAGTTTCAGGAACATCTTTCCCTGTTGTGTTAGTTTCAGGGAACGTCTCCTGGCAGCTTATTGAAAGTTATTTCAGTTTAACGCTCTCTGTACATGGAATTCAAAGAGCACAGATTCTAGTGGGTTTAAGATCAATGCAGTGGAAGTGTCTGCATGATTGCATAAACATGAATTATGAATTACTGGCAAGTGTTAATTACAATTAACTTAGATTTGTGAATGCTTGCATTCTTAATTCATCAGTTATGGGTTGTTTTAGTTTAACACGAGATTAAAGTTGTCTGCTTTAACTGCCCCACTGATTATGCTGCGTATACTGTGCTTAATAATATGGCAGCGTCAGCCTCTTCAGTGCATTGACTTACTTCCATCAGTAGGTGGCAGTAAGGGACTGCTCAAACCTGGAGGAGCCCGTGAGAAATGACAGCGTAGCAGGAAGAAGCAGGCTGTTGAATTTGACCTGATGATTCAAAGCATCCTTTCAAAGTTTGAAGCTCGTGTTTTTCTCACGTTAGGCTGATGATCGCGTTTTCTGCACATTTATTCAGAATTTTGGGGCATCAGTGTTTCTGAGTTTGTGTATATTTGTAAATATGGTGGCATTGGCTGTGACCATCACGCCTCACCTCGAGGTGACACTGTGAGTGTCTGCTGTTGACTCGAGGTGGGCAAATCGATCCAAATATCTGTAGTGCCGATACCAATCCTGTACCAATTATTGGTATCAGATCGATACTACATCTTTCTGTCCTCCCATGTCACTCGCGGGGCTCCGTAAATATGTACTCTGCTGAAACGTGTTAAATAAATATTGTTTTTGAAAACTAAAACATAGATCTCAAACATTCATTATGAAAGATGAGTCAACCTTTTTGTGTTAACTGTCACGTCTGTTGTATTTATAGCCTGTAACACATTTAAACAGTAGAGGTTAACCCAAAGTTCTTTAGAGCCAGGCACATTTACATTCCAGGTTTGATACAAATGTTTCAATTACACTAAGCTCTGATGATTCGTCACATAAATCATGAGCTTTATTAGATGAATATAAGCTGCCTTTATAAGTTGAGACTATTGGTATCCGAATTGATACCAGAATTTGCAGTATTGCACAGCTGTAGTGTTCACTGGTCCATCTCCTCTGCCTCCTTCCCATTTTTCCCCCCGTAGTACCACTCGTCTGACCCCCTCCTCTCCTTTTTCTTCTCCATCTTCCCTCAGCAACAGCCACACCCCGGTACTTCAGCACCGCACTCACATCCACTGCAGACAGAGAGCTTCCACCTTTTCAACAAATCACCCAAAGCCCTTTAGCAACGACCTGACATCACACCTTTACACGTATATGTGTGTGTCCGTATTTACAGGAGCTGCGTTGTGTTTTCTTTATTTTTATGTTTTTACACTACAAAGATGCTGCACAGATTCCACATCATCGCACACTGAAGCCACATAATCCGCCTTGCGCACAGACTTCTGCATTTACGGTAGCTTCATTTGCAACGGGGAGGGGCCACAGGGCCCCCATACCGCTCTCATTGTCACCGCAGCTCTCTTCCCATCCAAGGGCATTAGTGCCGCTCAGCAGCCTGAACCTCCAGGTAAGACCCAAATCGCTTTGCTTCGTCATGTGCGGGGAAATTAGGCTTTAAGATGGCAAAAAGCAGCGCGGATGCGCATGTTTAAAACGTGGGATTGCGACACCGGCTGCTGGGAAAGTTTGACAAAAAGTCAGAGTCTGCACATCAATGTAGCTGTCCACTAATCCTCAGCTTCTTGTGTGTGGATATGGTGTGATGTATGGTTATGTGCGTGATTATTAGAGCGAATGGGGGATATCTGCAAGTGTGGCGGATTGAAATGCGTGCCTTTTAAAGTTTCTTTTCAGTGGAGACGTAGAATTAAAATGCTGTTCGGTGAATGTGTTAAAAATGCGTCTTAATTTGCGGCATTTGTCGCCGTCTCGCTGCGTCCCGGTGAGCCTCTCTGCGCCGCTGCATCCTGCGCCTTTTGTTCTGGTCCACGCCTGCATGGTGCTGAAACCGGCGCCGCTCGCAGCCATCCACTGCAGGTACAGATCCCCCGTTTTCTGCTGTGTATGTGTAAAAGAAAAAATGTAAATATAAGTGGAATATAAGTGTGGAGCATTATAGTTATCACCATCTC